>ML675644.1:11113737-11145631 GCA_007922155.1 Mesoclemmys tuberculata | reverse complement strand
GATAGTTCTTTTTCTGTATAGCAGTGGACAGGTCACGCTTGGGGCTGTATTGCATTTGGTTGCGGTCACTCCAGGGCATGAATTATGCCAGCAAATTAGTGGAAATCCAGAGCAGAGTGATTGGGGAAGTAGAAGGCTTGGCCTATGAGAAAGCAAATATGAGCAGGCTGGCTAAGTGACAGTAGCTGATAACTGTCTCGAAGTAAGTGAAGGACACAAGCCCCAAAGAAGGGTGGGGATTGCTAAAGGGACAGCTGAGGGGTATACATCTAGGCAGAGTGGAGTGGTATGAAGCACAGGAAAATTTAGGTTGAATATCATGAGATATCTCCTACCTCTGAGATGTTATGGGTGGTGGAATCATCTCACAGGTGAGGTGGTGGAAACCCCATTGCTTGAGATAGACAGAACAAAGGAGTGGAAAATGCACTGTAGGGAACAATCATGAGTTTTCCTTCAGGGCCTGGACAAGATGATCTACTTAGAGGTTTTCATTGTCCTGGTCTCTGCCTTGGTCAGCTGGTGGCTACATGCTACACTCAAATACCAGTGTTATTACAAATGTTTGTAACAGGGGCCTACGTAACCTAGGGCTGTATAAAGTGGCATAGAGAAGCCCAGTGCGAATCCCTGTTCTTTCAGGGCCAAATCCTATTCCCACTGAAGTCCACAGGGCCTTGGCGGTTTCTGCTGACATCAGTAAAAGCAGCATTTGGCCCTTCTGTAACAATACTATTCAGCTTGTGTTCTCTCACCCTCTCTGTCTCAGACTTCCTTTTGTGAGCTCCATAGCTCTAAACAGTTAAATGTGGTCATAAAACACTGAGGCTGTTCATTAGGGATTGATTTATAAATGTTTTACGCTGCCAGCTAGCCAGGCTGGCACTGCATGACTGCAAATTACAGACTGTTACCAAGCTGTACGGCAGGGGTCTTTGCTTAAGGAGCCAAACTCAGGGAGATGGGAGCTTACCCCCACCCCTTTTTCTGTTATAGTTTTTTTTCTTTTTTTCTCTCTCTCTCTTCTCCAGATATTCATGACATTTGTAATGGGCTCCCTGATCAGTTCCAGGTGACCTGCACCTTTTTTGTGCAGCTCTTGTCATGATTCATCTGGATGCGAAAAGGTAGAGGGGAAAACAAAATTAGTGGTAGTTTTCCTTGCTCTTCCTCCCTGACCCTGAAAGTCCATTCCCACGTCAATCAAACTATTACATGTAGCTGCAGCAGTTTCCCACCCAGTCAGAGGCTCTATAAGGACGGAAGGTCATTGAGCCCTTCATAAGGGGTGAAGTGGGTAGCCTCTTTAACCCCACATTATGGTGGTGTGCTCAGACTGTATCTGATCACAGGAAATCATGGATTGCTAAAATGGATTTTTCCCCCTTTCTAATATTTATTTGGCAGTGAATTTTTAATAAGGATGCACCTTAACTTGTCATCTGGAGTGTGGGAAGAAGGAACGGGATAGGCACAGATGGAGGGTGAGTCTTGCCCGCATGCTCGGGGTTTAGCTGATCGCCATATTTGGGGTCGGGAAGGAATTTTCCTCCGGGGCGGATTGGCAGAGGCCCCGGAGGTTTTTCGCCTTCCTCTGCAGCGTGGGGCATGGGTCGCTTGCTGATGGATTCCCTGCAGTTTGAGGTCTTCAAATCTCACTTTTGAGGATTTCAGTAACTCAGTCATGGGTTCGGGGTTGTTATAAATGTGTATGGGTAGGGTTTTGTGGCCTGCCTTGTGCAGGAGGTCAGACTAGATGATCATATTGGTCCCTTCTGACCTATGAGTCTATGAGGGAGGGAGAGATAGGGGGACAGGAAAAGGGGGGAATGGGATGGAAGTAGTGAATGAGGGGAAGGGGTAAGGAAAAGTGAAAGAGAGATACAGGGGGAATGAGGGGGGCACTGTAGTTACTACTGCGTCTTTTCTCTGTTTGAAGACAAAAATTCACCATCCTACAGCAGCTTCTCCACTTGGTGCAGTTAATTCCCTCAATTAGTGTAGGTACACCAACCTTCCTTCTCAACAGCACATGGAGAAGGACATATTCAAGCCTAGGAAATTGTCTTTCACCAGGCGTATTTGTGCCCTCTCACACTTTCTTTCTCATAGCTATCCTTCCCAGCAAGACATAAATTAATTGGTGACTTTGTGGAACAAGACGTGGCTAAAGTGCAATGGAAAGGTTTGAATCCAAAATCCCTAGCTAAGCAATAGTGCTGTGTGACTGAGAGAGAGACTGTAAGGATGGTCAGATGCTGCTGAGAGATATAGCAAAATGTTGTAGATAGCTGTAGTCCATTAGACAGTGTGGATATACAGATAGAGTTAAAGAGAGAGATACTGTGAGTATACACCGAAAGATACTTTGGACAGACACATACTGTGGATAAATGTTGGAGAGAAGGTTACTGTTTGTTAGACAGACTAGAAAAATGGATAAAGCAACATAACACTGCAGCTAGGTAAACAGAGATAGATGCTGTTGATAAATAAGCCCTATAAATAAATATTACAGATTGCTATTTCAGATAGCCTGCCATTTATGAATGTTTGACACACACTTCTAAGGGACTGCATAGCGCCTCATCCAAAATAAAAGTGTCGAAGCAGCCAATAGACTGTGTCTGATCATGCAGTTAAATGTTTAAGAGATGTTAGTAACTGCAGCAAACTCATCAATTTATCAAAATGCTTCAGTCCTGTTTGATGTGTCATTGATGGCATAGCAGGGCACTACATACATGAAGGCTGGCGGAAAACCTGTCATAAGGAGCCTTTTAGCATGCACAGCTTTACCAACATGAAAGGGAAGTCGGAGCCACTCTGTTACAAAATCAATTATCTCCAGGTTAATTTTGAATTAAAGGAAACCTGGAAAAGTTAACTGAAAATTGAGTTTTAAGATCCCTAAGTTAGAAACAGAAAACTGGGTAAATGTGAACTTAAAATAAGGTCAGCAGTATCCCTACATGTGACACATTTCTAGGTCACTTTGTCCAACATTACCTGCCGGTTCTGAATTCAGAAGTTCTCTACCCCCTGCTACTGCTCTGACTTCACTAGCACCTGGTAGTGGAAGGGATTCAGTTCCTTTAATTAGTGACTATCCGCAGCCGCAGGAGAAATGCAGAATTTTGAACTCTGATCTTGGCAGGTACAAAAAGCCTTTCAGTTCTTCTTTAACACGCATCAGGCCAAATTGTGTTCACAGTTATGTGAGGGCTCTGTCCCTCTGCTTCTGGCATGTCCATATGTGCATCCTGCCCATGTTGACTTGGGACTGTCCTGAGTTGCTTCTTCAGAAGGTTAGAGGTATGTTCCCCCTGAGTGCCGGGGGTGATGTTCCCACCTCCCTCATAGTGCTGCTGGAGGCCAGGGTATCGTCTGTTCACTAGCACCATGCCTGTACTATCGCTCTTCTGTCACTTCTTCAGCCTTACCATGTTGCCAGCTTGTTCTTGTGTGCTGGACTGTGGCATTTGCTGTCATCGGCTCCTCTCCATGGCTACTGTTCAGCTCTGTGGCATCCCTGGGCTTTATGCACTGGTTCCTTTTTTCACAATAACATTTCCACCAGCTTCTTTGGCAGTGTTGCTCTCACCTGTGCACCTCAGAATTTCCTCCCCTGGTTGGCTACACACTCTCGTTTCAGGGGAGCTGGTGGCGGGGATGTTGTGCTCTGTGTAGTGTGGGCACGTACTGCTTTTGGGGAGCCCACTGGGCCCTGGTGAGTTGGCTCGGTGCCAGTCCTGCGCCCCTTCCTCAGCAGAGCCTGCCCCTCATTCTGAACCCAGTAGAGAGTCTGTAACACTCGTCAAAGTCCATTTGGCAGACGCTGGGATGGGCTCGCTCAATTCATTCCCTCTGTGACCTGAGCAAGATTGGAACGCAGGTCTCCAGAGATGAAAGGAAAAGCAAATTAACCTCAGTGCATCTCCTACAGCAACCACCCTCAGCATAATTACTTCTTCAAAGCAGTCTCTAACCATGAGCAGTTCAATTTCCCCTCTTCCTGTAACAGGCAGTGTATTAACCATGTGTTTTATAAATCATTCCACCTAATGTGTCCCTGCAAAGTCTCATAGAAACAACTGCACACGCTATTGTCTTTTCACTCACTACCGATATTGCCTTCAAGGCCCAGATACCTGTTCATGGGGACAAAGGCTTCAAGCATCAAATTAAATGTGAAATTAGCATTGAACTCTTCAATCTCTTTCCAGTAATGATGCTTTATGTTGCGGTGAGAGAATCAAGTGCTTTGCATGGGAGGTGCCAACTGAGCCTTTCAATAGGCATGAATCTTCCCAAGGATATTTTGTGCGCCACATACAGGGAAAGTGACAAAAATCCAGCCAGGTTAGGTCAAAACGGTGTTGGGGTTGGGGGCAGGGAGGATTTAAGCAGCACATTTTTATCTGCACGGATACAGCTTGTAATAACAAGGGCTTCTTGTCGCTGGATATTTTCCAGTACAGTAAAGAAATCAAAAGCCCGAGTCTCCAGCAGAGGAAATGGATAGGTTTCAGAATAAGGAGCATTGAGCTAATCCATCTCAGAGGAGACTCGTTTGTATGAAGTGAAACGTTAGATGTTTCCTGACCAGGGGGAACAGCCTGAGAGAAGGGTACCCCAAGCTTCTGAGGGAAGCGGAGCTTGGAAATTGCGAGGGAAGAGACAGTTTGGAAAAGTTCCCTTTTTCCCAAGAGGTATTAGCTCTTTTCCTGTTCCTGAGCTGTCTCTCTGAGGATCTCGGGAAATGGAAGGAAGCCACGTTCTCTAGTGTGGAGAGCAGATGACTGGAATGAGCAGATGTGGGCTCTAGGCGCCTGGCTACCGTTCTGCCTTGGCATGTGCCCTTTACAAGGCCTTTGGCTTTCTGGTGCCTTAGTGGTTTCACCCTCCATGTGTGTGAAATGGGGCTAATGCTCCCCTACATTGCAGCGGCATCGGGATGCTAGATTAATGAGCTCGATTCTCTGGACCAGCGTGCAGGCGTGTATGCACGCACCATGGATGGGCAGGCAGCAATGCGACTGCTGTCCTCTTCTTTGAGAGCCTTCCAAAGGGCATGAGTGAGGCTCAATAGCAGGGCCGCCTGAGAGATGCATGGAACCAATGTCTCTCTCATGTGCCCTCGCCCACTCCCAAGCCAGCTGTGGCCTCCGTCGGTACCGCAACAGCAAAGCGGCACCAGCTCCAGACCGCCAACAAAGCAGAAGGCTTTGCACCACTGTTCCCCTTCTCCAAGCAGTTTCCATCAGGGGAATCCAGGCTGTGAATCAAGCCCAATATCGATAAACTGCCTTGAGACTCTGGCCTGAAAACATGGTAGATATGCTGCTGCTAACGATGATGCAGCAACACTCCTCACTCCTTGTCAGATCAAGGGATATCCCAGCTGTTCAGAGTAAAGCTGTTAGCATCTGTACCCTTGCCAAATTCTAACTCAGGGAATTACATTCTGCCACCCTTAAATTCTCCTGCCTGTTTCCTTTGACTACGGAAATCTTCCCTTCTTGTCCTAAACCGTTATGTATTTTGCAATGACTTTTAAAGAGCAACTGCATCCTACTGTAGAGGTGGCTACAGATTCACTGGTGGATGTCTGATCCCTGTAGATGCAACATCAGATCTTAAACTGGTGTAAATCAATCTAGCTCTGTTAACTTCAATTGAGCATTGCCAATTTGATACCAGCCAAGGATCTGTCCCACAGGCAGTAAAGCAGTTTGGAATCCTTCAAGCTGCAAGGCCTCTCTATATAGTAAATTTATTATTATTATTATTTTATTGTATATAAAAGTCCTTATGGGGATCCAGAGGCAGATTTGCTGGTGGGGAGGTAATGGGCTATTATAGCCCTGATAAAACTGCCCAGTAATATCAGCGTTGATTCCTTGCAGGATAAAGCATCATCCTTTCTGTCCCGTCTGTGTGTACAACATTTTATCTATATTAAGTATGTTACTTTTTCATCTAGACTGACATCTGGCCTGATCTGGTCTGATGTTAGCAGATTTTGCTAGCCTGCTGCTGGAGATATGTATGAAGTTCTCAAAGTTTTAGGCTTAAGGTAACATCTACAATATAGATTTTAGAAATCACCTTGGCAGTGTTTCTTGACAGACTGCTTGCAGACCTAAGCTGATTATCTATCTTGCTTCTGAGGTGCTTTTCTCCTTTATACTGAACTGCCTGTATCATGTGTCATTAAATCTGACATAGTTTATCTGCAGGTTGGCCTTGCAGAAAAGGAGAAAGTCTGGCAGAAGCTTGGCAAACTCTGAGTAAAACCAGCTGATCTCTGACTCTGCTGCTCCAAATCTACATTAGAGTTCCCCAGCACCCCCAAAACAAACCCAGAACTGGCCTTCTTCCTCAGCAACAGCCATAGTCCTTAGGGGCTTCATGCTAAGCCACAGTAGATGCTAGTGCATGTGGCACCAAGACAAAATCAACACAACAGAAAGAATCCCAAGAGAAAACAACATACCAATAGTTTTATACTGAAAGGAAACAGACCCTGGGATCCATCCCAATGCATGGAGTGCAGCAGCTCTTGTTTGTATTGACTGCAAGGAATGAGTGTAATCTTCCCAAAAGACGTCTCTTCTGTAAGTGTGTACATAAATTCTAGCATTCATATTTGCATTCCAACTATTTGTGTTAGTATTTATGATATTCCTGGGCTTTGTCGATGCCTTGGGGAACAATTTATGGGCCAGAATAATTCACGATATGGTCCCCTCCTAGTGTTTCAGCTCCTGGATGGCAGAAACTACCATGAGAAGAGCAGATGTCACTTTATTTTAGTGCCATAAAAGACTCCCTGAAGCAAAAGAAATGAAGGCCTACTATAACATAAACATAAAAGCAAATGCCAAGAAATTCAGGTTTCTCTAAACCAGGAGATATTTGGTTTCCTGCACAACTCCTAACTTTTTGTAACACCTAGATGGATTTCTATCTATTATACCATGGAACATTTACAAACAGGCCAGCTAAACAGTTCAAAATCACCGGGCAAGCTGGCCACAGGAACTGGCAACACACTACACTTTTGGGCCCATCGTAAATGGTTCATCAAAAACGAAGGTGTTTTCCACCGACTCAATATTCTCTCCCTCACTTTACTGCAGTCAATTGTTTTCATCACTGTTGAGGATTACAGTATTTCCATTTGAAATACAGCCTCGGGGGAGATAGGAGGCTAAATCTCTTGAGCCTCTCTCCCTACTATTTATACCAGTGGGAGTCCTGGGTGCGCATCAATTCCCAGGCTCAGATCCTGCATGCCTGTCTCTAGCAAAATCATGAAAATTCACCAGTTTCCCTAATGAATCTGGACATTTACTGATTTCTGTAGTAAAATCTTTCTTTTCTGGTGGGAGATTTTGTTCTCAGTCAGGCCTGATTGAGGGGGTTTGAGGCACACTATGACACAACCCTCATTTCCCCAGCTTGACCACCACCCTGCAATCTACATGAAGTGGTAGTGGCAATACCCCCTCTCCTCTCACATCCTTCCCAGAGACTTGAGGAGCCCTCTTAAACCACCAGGGGCTACTTTCTCATAAGGAGCAGCAACAGTGACAGCAGAAATTGTTTTTCCCCAGAGAAGTCAAGGCAGCAACATATAGGGGGTTCCCAGTACTTACCTCAACAATGGGGTTGTATCTGCTTAAAGGGGTGGGCCTGGTCCATTGCCCTCTTTCTGTTCTGCCACACACACACACCTCTGTTGGGGTGGTCTTGGCAAGGTTCTCCACAACAGTGGGTCTTGGAGTTACCACCTCTTTGAGATACATGGGGCAGCTTGCCCCGTTCAAAGCTATTTCAGGCTATCTGCAGACTCAGGCAGATGACATTGTATTGGTTACACTCAGTCACATTTTCAAGGTTTTCTGCGCAACTATGAGGGATAGAACTTTTATATATATATAAAGGTTCAATATATATCAATACAAATCACACCATTGTATATATACATAAATAAAGGAAAATGTAGATTCAGACGAGGTAACCACATGAATCTTAGAGCTGGGGCCCTAGACATGGCCTTCTAGGGCTTATGCCTTATTCCATTCCTGCCTTCAATCACATTTGTGAATATATTATAAAAATTAACCTTGCTCTTATGGTAGCATCTAGAGGCTCCTACCTAGATCTTGGTCCCTTTTTGCCACACACAGGAAGAGACTGTTACTGCCCCAAAGAACTTACAATCTAAACAGACAAGTCAGACAAAAGGTAGGAAAAAATAAGTAGTTCCATGTTCATGGGGAATTGAGGCCCAAAAAGATAATCTCAGGTGACGGTGATACAGCCAGGAACCGAACCATCATTTCTTGAATGCCAATTTAGTGCAATAACCACAAGACTAACTTTTCTCTTGAGGCATAAATAGACACATCTTTCCACCTAAATACTGTCTTATCAAGAACTGGCCTTTCAGCACCCGTGACTCTAAATCAGGGGGTGACATTAAATGCCCAGAGTGGTTCTTTGGGAATCTTTCACTGCTACGCCAGCTGTGCTCTAATTAGTTCCATCTATCCAGGTACGTAACCCATTTTGATTAAATGAATACTTTTCGAGTTCTTTGTCAATTCGTGTTGCCACTGCATTAAGTCAGAATTTCCTGTAATCTGTGATTGTGTTAACATTCTTTTGGAAGTTTTAGTAAGTGTTTAGTTTCCAATTTTTATAGCAAGAGTTAATGACATAATGTAACTGGGATTTTAAATTATGATTGATAAATCATCCTAAAAGTGAGAATTCAAGAACAGTGTTTGCAAAATATACACAGCAATGGCCCAATTTTTTTTTCCTCAGGAGTTGTCTCTCTTGGGAAACGATGGACACTAGCATTTTTTCCCACATGCTGGAAACTCATTCCCAGGAACACAGAATTTCAATTTTGTATATAATCCAAGGAAAACAATTTTTAAAACAATGATAAGAAATTACATTTACTCAAAAAATAAAAGCAATAATGCATTTCACAGTAAATAAAGAAGATAAAAAAAATCCTTAAAACCAGAAAGCATAAGTGTAATTTTTATTCACAATAGCAGCAAATGCTTAGGAGATCCAATGTACAGATCATTAATAAATAGCAATGCTCTGGTAGATGCTTCAGCATTTGCTAATTGATTTCTTAATGATGTAGTGCCGTCTCCACAGACTTGCAGCAACGTAGTTTGCTTTTCTCTTTCCTCTTCCTAATGGTAGACATTCACCCCTGTACAGAGGAGTTATGCACTATGTAAATCCCACTGAAGCCTCCTTGGAGAATTAAAGTTGGATGTAGGTTGTACTTCACCTTCTACACCAGGTTGATTTTCACCCATTGTGATTAACAACAGGCAAACATCAGAAAGTATGGAGATCATTTTGAGATACTTACCTAAAGTCTGTTTAAAACTGCTTAGAAATCTCATGAGAGCAGTGTTCCTCATGAGATTTCTTGTAAGTTCTGGCTTTTTGGCAGGATCAGGGAAGGCAAGAGAATTGCCTCTTTCATGGCATTTCAGACATCTTCCTGTTAGCCAAGCTGAAGTGCAGATGCGAAGGTTAAGCAACTTTTTTTGGTTTGGTTCAAATTTTTGGGCAAAAATTCAGATTGAATCACTTTTGGGATCCATTGAAATTGTGGATGAAAGTTCAGGTTTTGTTTGACTTAGATTGGTTGATATATTGAGAGAAGATTTAGGGTCAGATTTTGGGCAGAAATTTCAGCCTGATCCCTTTTTTAAATAAAAAATATTTGCATCCATGAAAATTTAATATTTTTGTGTCCTTAAGTCTAAAGTTATCTCTGATTGCAGAATCCTCATGTGTTTCTATCACAAATCTCACCCCCTTCTGTTCCAAGTGCAAGACACATTTCTTTGAATTTTTGTTCATTAACATATTTGGGGTCAGGAAAGAATTTCCCCTTAGGACAGATTGGCACAGGCCCTAGGTTTTTTTCACCTCCCTCTGCAGCTTGGGGCACGGGTCACTTGCTGGTGGATTCTCTGTACCTTGAAGTCTTTAAATCATTACTTGAGGACTTCAATAACTCAGTCTTAGGTTAGGGTCTGTTACAGGAGTGGATGGGTGAAGTTCTGTGGCCTGCATTGTGCAGGAGGTCAGACTAGATGATCATAATGGTCCCTTCTGACCTTATAGTCTATGAGTCTATAGCATAAATATATAGCAATATGTGTATAGCCTGTATGTGTTTAGTGTGTGTATACATATATCAATACAAATCACTCCATTGTACACACTTCTTGCCCTAGGGAGAGGATGTGAGAACAAAAGCAAGACAGATGTTAGTCGTGGTGCTCAGACATTATGATGAGCAGAGTATAAGAACCTATATAGAACAGAATAACAGAATTTCTTCTGGGACGACATTTCTGTCAGCTTTGTTGTGGATTCATCCTGAGAACTTTGTGGCAACATAAGGCCCTTTTAAGAGGAAATGTGGTTATTACATAAAAGATTTTCTCACAAAGAGAAACTAGTAGCCATGGTGCTGCTTTCCTAACTTTAAGGAGCTGATTTTGAAAGGGACCTCAAAGCAGCCTCCCATTTGTTCTGCACCTGCAATTCATGTATTTGTAGTGGAAATATTTGTAGGTCCAATAGGCGTAATTTAGTCATACCTTAGTTGCTAGTGCAATCAGGGAATGAGACATCTGCATGGCCGCAGTTTCACCAGCAAATATTTGCATGTGCAATTATTTGCTCCTGAAAATAAACACAAAACAGGGCTGCAGCTTCTAAAACTCAGTCCATAAATGCCTTGGTCATCCTAAAATGCTTTGCTTTCAAAAAACCCCAAAGCCTTTTAAGCCACTCCAAGAGCTATGGGATCTCTGTGTGAAATTTTGAAATTAAATATTTCGGGCCAAATCCTCAGCCAAAGTGATGACAGTGGAGCTATGTGACTTTGTACCAGTTGAGGCTCTCTAGACCAGAATAACCTAGATGACTTTCATTATTTATTCTGAAAAGCATGGAAGTGTAGCCTCTCTAAGCCAAAACTGTTAAACTTCCTTTATCTTCCCCCAATGGTGCCAGTGATTCAATTACTAAAAACGCCCTTCAGCAATGGAGAGACATCTCAAACTGCTACCGTACCCGTCTGGATGATTGTTACATCATGTGATGTCAATAACATGATCTTCTTTTTTTTTTTTTTTTTTTTTAAAGAATCTATTCGGGAACTAGACGTAACAGTGTCTGATACAAGCTCCAAATCAGATTTTTGAGAACTGTAGCATTAGACAATGGCTTCATGGTTTTCAATATTTTTTTAATAAATATGTTCAACTCAGAGGGGTACTTCACTGCTCATGGCTTTGCAGGCAGTTCAGTCCATACAAGCTGGAAACGGCATTGGCTCAGGAAGAACAGCCTCCGAAGCGCTACATCTAGGAGTAAAAACACAGCATTGCACAATTCTGATCGGTTGATGCCATGCTGTTGTCGTGGTAATGATCTCACGACTCCTTTTTGAGTCAAGTCGAGCAGAGCTTTAGTCAGACAGATACACAGAGAGCTATGGCCATAGGGGAGCCCTGGACAGCACAGGGTTTCTGTGCTGCTGTCAGGAGTCTCTGTACAGGTTTGAATAGCCATGGCTTATATAGGATAGGTCTTCACATACTGATCGCATAGTGGAGTTTTCCACTGCAAAACAAGTAGAACAGATACTTCCCTATCTATTATACAAGTCTAAAGGCTACCTCCTTATCTGTTGGAAGAACAGCTAGGGCAAATACAAAAGCAACTATTTTCAAAAACAGCTTAAAGCACAGTCAGCAGTCTTCAGTGGGTTTTTTCCATCCACAGTCATGCTAACTTATATTCCCATCATTCATTTCAGTGTAAGGCCTACCAGGCTTGGCTTTTGTGCTTCCACACTGTTATATCCCCCTTGTGCCATCCATCCCCCAAGTGCTTTCTTTAGTGATGATTTTCACTGACTATTACAAGTTCATGATGAGCCAGATGCTGATCCCTTTTCTCATATTGACATCATTGGGGCTAACTTTGGTGTTAAGGTATTATTCAACTGGGCGAGGGTATCAAAATCTGGACCAGTGGCAGCGGAGCGGGTAAACTGAGCTCTTATAGGTACCTATCCAGCAGAGTTTGGATATTCGAATGAGTTAAGCATCTCATTCTGCACACAGGGCCAGCTTCTCAGCTACTATAAATTGGCATAGCTCCATTAATTTAAATATTTAGTTTTAGCACAATGTGATCTGAAAGGGACAAACTCCATTGCGCCCTGGCAACTGGGGTCCACGCTGTAATCAGAACCCCAATATGGAAGTAGGCTGCCATCACTCAGGTGTACATTGCCAGACTGACAAATTTACCAACAGGTTCTCTGTGTTTCAAAACTAACTCATCCAACACAACTATTATGAAGAGGGAAAAGGATATCATACAGTGACATCAGAGTAAAGCAGGAGTTCACATCACTATGCTGAGAAAGATATATGATTCCCATAGATACCCTCGTATAGTCTTTCAAGGGTTTGTGCTGAAATTTAATTGGAATAAAAAAAAAAAGAGGGAGCATGGAGAAAGAAAAAAGAAAGAAAATGAGTTTGCTTTGGGGATCAGCACAAAGCCTCCTAGCTCTTTGTTTAGTGGCTGACTTGCATCTGTTCAAGTCGGTTTGTTTTATTAATGCTTGCTGGCCTAAAGCTACAAGAGTGATGTTAAAAATTCAATGTTAGCACAATACTGACATATAGATTTGTTTTCCGTGAGAAAGAAATTAACAGTCACGCATAAGATTGAACCCAGAGCCCTTGGCTTTTTTGAACTCCCAGTTTAAGGATTGGCTCAGACACATGTGGATTTATTGGTCTGTGCTATCAGCCTGGAACAGGACAGAACGTTGGCATCCAGGAAGGCTGGTTAACATCAAGCCAGTGGCCTTCATAGGAATGAATAATTCTCCTCTCCCTCCTTCCCAAACCTGCCCTTCAGAGGAGAGTTGCTGTAGCCTTGGTGGCAAGCTGGTGATTTAGGGACCAGCAAGCTTCCCTCCCACACACACATATCAGTTAACCACCACCATGCCGGGGGTCATCTCCTGCGCTGCTGCTGCATCTCATTCTTTTATTGTTTATCATTTCATTTGGTAAATGTGTGCAGACAGGATAATCTCCCCTTCAAAGCACTTCATCTTTGTAAGGAGAGCTGCACACTGGTCACCTCCCACCTATCTCTGTGTTCAAAGATTTAAAACCATGGACATGTCAACATGCTGTATTGCGTAAAAGTTACAACTAGGATGAGTTAAGAAAATTACACACCGCTTCAATCCCTCTCTCTGCTCAAATAACATTAAAAAAAATCTCCAGAATCCTGAACTATCTTTTCATATTCATAGAATTACATTTCATGTTTCTTTCTTATTTCACATTATGCCCCCGAACTTTCTGGGTCCAACCAGGGCAGGAATGGGAAGCACTGAAAGATGATGATTACAGCTTCTCTGGTGCAATATCCAGCTGATCAGAAGCAAAAAACTATCATCATGAGACTTAATTTCTCTATTTGCAGACCCAGTAGCTTGGAGAAACACCAGAACTGTCAAGCTCCTAAGCTCTGAACCTTGGGAGGGATTAGCCATTATCCCCTTACCAACTCAGTTCCCTCTCCCTTCCATTGTTTTCAAGTCTGAATGGTCTATCCTAAGGGAGTGAGAGAGGGAAATTTTGAGCATATTTGAACATTTGCCTTTCCTTACTGATTTAGGTGGGTGTTAAATCCTGCTGTGACCTACCTGGGTCATCCAGTGGTGTAAAAAATACATTAGCAAAATAATAAGTTAATGATTCCTAAACCAACCCAACTATCTTTGTCTAATTCGCTCCCTGTCCTGAATGTAGGTGTTATCCCACTGCAAGGGGTTTCTAATGGAATTATAATACACAAGAGTGTCGCTTAAGTCAATGGAACTCCCGAGCTGGAAGGAAGCTTGACATGGTTACATGACCACTTATGCTGGCAAAACTTACATCGCTCATGGGTGTGAAAAAAACAAAGTGGTAGTATGCACAGCGCTATGTCAGCGGGAGAAGAAATAGCTACCGTGCTCGTTGAGGTGGCTTTATTATGTCCATGGGAGAGCTCTCGTCCACTGGCATAGAGTGACTGAACAAGTGATCTTACAGTGGCGCAGCTGTGTCGATACAGCTATCCCACTGTAAGCTCACTAGTGTAGAAATGGCCTGACTGTATCTATACCTTTGGGCGGGGGGAGGGCAAGACTGTATTTTATATTATACACAGTTTTTAAAAAGTCATCCCCCGCACATCTGTGTGCTTTGCCTTTTTTCTTCTTCAATATTTCTTGCCCCACTCATATTTGTTGTCTTCTCCTTTGCCTACTGTATCTTGGTCTGGCCCGTCTCTCTTTCCCAGTTTGAATTTTCATCCCAATTCATCTTCATTCTCATTCCCAATTTGACTTTCAAGGCTTTTTAACATCCCAAAGGAGGTGTAATGAGATTTGTTCACTCTACTTTCCTGCTGCTCCAGGGCTGTGATTGGCCAAGAACCACTGCTAAGAAAGGTGGAAACGGTTTTTAGAAAACTGGCACAAGTGTTTTCAGGTAATAATAAAATACTTCCCAAGCCTTAATGAACATTAGGGGACAGTGTAGGCCAGGAGTCTGTATGCTCTTCCTGTACTGACAGTGCCCCCACTCCCTCCCCTCCAAATAATAAAGCCTCACATGCTCCTCACTGATCTAACGGGTGCACCAGGTATCCATTTTTAATCTTGCCAAATCAATTACAAACATTACAGGCTGCAATTACCCTGGGAACTCCTGAAAAACTAATTAGTACAAGTCCTAACGATGAATTACACCTTTCCTTTGGCTTTATGCAGCAGAAAAACTGTGCTCTGAAACAGCTTCTGCATTGCTCAGCCACAGCAAATAGAATCTTTAGACAGCTCTGAATTACATTCATGGGCTATATTATGCTTATCAAAGGACAGGCCGCAGTGGGTTGAAAACCAGGGCACTTGGCTTCCCAGGGCTCAACTCAGCATTTTTCAGAAGGTGTTGTAGGATGTAAAAAGCCCTGGAATAATGTCCCCCTGGAATGGAGATCCAATGGGAACCGGCAGAGTTCTATCGTTTTTATCTACTCCATAGCACCAAAGCAGGCTAATGAGATGGGTCTCTATTGTACAGATGGATGGATCCTCCTGACACAGGTCCATGGGGAGCCAGGAAAATTAAAAGGAAGAAATGGGGTGATCTTAAAATGAACCCCATTGCTGAGGTTAAAGATAAGAGACTGTTAGTCAAGCCCCAAAGGGTAGAGTTGATTCAATAACTGTCAGTGTCTAATTCTGGCATTGCATTTCTTTCAGGAGTGTAGGTCATTTAATTAAAGACATCATTGGATACAAGTGTGACCATTTATACCCTAGTATAAATTTCATGAAAATGTTAAAAGCTGAATTCTGCTCTTGGATGGCCACACACAAGCCTGAAGAATAATTATCTTAGATTTAGGTTTAATGAATATATTATATATATTGTGTCATGGATGTATGTGGCTCCTTATAGAGCAGATGATGGCCTTGCGCCTGCCACGAGGAGCTTGCATGCACGAGGAGATGGTATGCATCTTGAGGCGTGCAAAGATGTATTTGTTTGTTGGCACTTCCCCACCAGAAGCCATTAACATCATCATCATCAGTATGGACCCTACTCTTCCTACCAACCTCCCTTCTTGGTCATGGCGATTAGCTATCATGATACAATTCCTGCTTCTTTGAAGTCAGTGGAAAAACTTCCATTTACTTCACTAGTCAGGACATAGGTGACTGCCTGGGAAAAACAAGGCAACTTTTGACTCACTAGAGTAATTCTCCTGCAAGTCCTGTCAAAGTCAAGGTCAGGTAGCAAGCCTGAATGAAAGCCACCAAATACCTAAAAAGGACATCTGCAAGAAGTCAGTTCTCACCAGCAGTAGACAATAAACCATGTTTTGCTTTTGATCCCATCAGTAAAATATGGATGACTAGGTGACCTGCCAGAAAAGTAAAAAATGTGACTGAAACATCCCTGGAAATGCCCTGGGGAGCTCTCTTGTTTCCCTCTGTCTGGATGCAGGTAAAGAGGAGTTATTTGCGGAGGATAGCTCAGCTGTCACTTCCTTGTACAATGTGTGGCTGTATTTTATCAACAAGAATCTGAAGCCATATTTTCTTTCATGGAATTTGGCAGGACAGCTGACTTCTGAGATTTGGTGCCCAGCTGTGATGTAATGAGGTCGGCAGTTTTAAATGAGGGGCAGGAGGCAACTGAAAGAAACAATTCTGAGTGAAACCAAAAAGCCAGAGAGCATTGACTTGAAGGGAAGCAATGGCCTTTTTTCCCCCCTCCTTTTCTTGTTAAGTCAGTGAACATGCAGAATTCTTTCACGCAACACAAAGCTCCCTTTTCAGAGAAAATAAACAAATACACACACACGCAGAGCTAATTAAGATCAAGTCATATCTCAATAAATATGCAAATTAAAAATCAAAACAAAGAAATTCTATTTATCACATCATAAAGTTGCAAATTGCTGTTGACGCTTCTGTAGGCTGCAATAGATCAGGTGATGGGGCTATAGGTTTTAAATTAGGAGGCCAGCTAACATGTGCGTATGTTTTTATTGTAATAGCTGGGGTCTCACCGCCTGTAGCTATATCACCCCCTCCCTTCCTCTGTAACATGTCAGCATTCAGTGCTTTTAATAAACTATGTTTGCCTTGGAGTTCTCTAATGTAATGTCATTGGCTTTCCTCTCTGTTTACCCTCCATAAGACAATATCATTATTCTTTGGTAAATCTGTCTCTCATCTCTTGCTTTTTCCAGCCCTTAAAAAAAAATTGGGATAGGAAAAAAGAATCAAAGGCTCTCTGCAATAATATACATTCTGCCCGGGTCATTCATTAACATGTTTCACAATTTACCTTCTCTCCTGAGGCAGCAAGACTGTGATGCGGAGAGCAGGCATCTCCTAATGATTTTGGCAGCTTCATTTATGGACGGTAACCTGCTCCCCAGAATGCTACATGTTGCCATTTAGCCTCTTTTAGAAGAACCTCTATCATGCTTGTTTGAACTGACCCATTTGTGTTGCTTTCTTGTGTGTTCTAAAACACCTACTGTAGAAAGTGAATTACTAGGATGGAAAATTCTGCACAGTAGAGAGGTGTGAGCGGGACTGGCTGGTTTGGAGACATTGGTAATGCAGCAAAGAGCCTTTCTGCTCCTAAGTCACAGGCATTATTATCGCTTGCATTGGTAGTGATAAGAAGTTGGTATCGTCTGACTGCTGTCTGGTAGCCCTGTATGTGAAATGAGCCAGTGATATCAGTCCATTTCCTTCTGAACACATACACAAATCCTCATAGCTACTACCACAGACAGTGCTCGTTGGCGGGTTTGTGGGCCAGCAAAGAAGCCAAGGACTGAATGAACAACAGAGACAGAACACCTTTCAGACCCTCAGGGATGGCCTATCCCAGCCTACGATGAAACACATCAGCGTTGGTGGCATAGGGAAACTTTCACTGCTGCTGTCTTGCTGTAGTTGGTCTGTGCATAGAGAAGGGGAATTCAGTCTCCAGGGCGCTCAATCTAACTCCTTTCTCCCGCACTAAAATTCCCAGGAAATAAAAGCAGGAAAATATACATTGTGAAGTACCCAGAACCTCCTTCTATCCAGAAGTATTGCATCTGATCCCAGGTTATCTGGTTACCACCCTGGAGCAACTGCACTAATCTCAGGAAAAGTACTCCCAATCATTGCTCATGTAACTTATGGAGAATTTGCTCCAGGGTCTCCAAGCTCCATTTCCTTTCTGACAAGTCACCGTGCCCTTAGGCACTCGTTCTCAGCTGACCTGTGCAACTGGCAGCACCTTCACGTATCTGACTGATGGGAAAGGACCCACGGATAACACAGTGGAAGAGCACTGAAAAGCAGCAGCTGGTGCAGTATACAGAAGCAGGCCCACTTGATGGCGTGGGCCAAAGGAGCATATTATACCTATTATCTTAAAGATGCACTTCACATTTGTTCCTGAGTGCAAATCAAATCATTGACATGCTTTTGTAAGGCCTTGGCTGCTTCGGTTCTATGTGAGAGACTGCCTAGCTACTGAGACAGGGCATGAGGCAATCAATGAGAGCCTTTCCATTGACTTAAATGGATTTTGGATCAGGCCTGCCTTGCTCTTGCCTTTGATGAGTTCCCAGATTTGAACACCTAATGTTATTGTAAAGGCATTTTCAGTGGTGGATCAACTGTGGCTTTTGTTGCCATTTTGGCTCATCCACATCTGAGTCTGTTGACAATGAGAACATGTTTTGAGGTCCGCCTCGTTCCTCAGGCTTTTGCCTGTTGCGGGGGAAATTGTGGCAAGCTTTGGGGCTTCAAATTGGGGCAACTATCTTCACTGTTGGTATTCCTCTGCATGGTTTATATACAGATACTTTGTACAGTGCCCGTAGCCTTTATTGACGGGGGCTTTATCAATTGAAAAAACGCATGAAAATAGCAATGAGATGGAGAAATACATGCCAGAATGGGTGGAGGAGAAGTTGTACTTGGATAAAAGGGTATTGAAGATGAGTCTGAGGGAAGGCCCACACTACTGCTTAAGTCACTCTAACGTATGTTGCTCAGGGGTCTGAAAAAGCCCTCCCCCCCACCTCCCCCGAAGCGACTCAAGTTACAGCAAGCTAAGCATTGTCCACCCAAGCACTATGTTGGTGGAAGATGCTCTCCCGCTGACATAGCTTCTGCCTCTTGTGGAGGAGGAATAATTATGCCGACTGGCGAATGCTCTTCCATCTGCATACAGCGTCTTCACCAGACGCCAACGCGCTGATATAGCACTTCTAGCATAGACCTGCCCGAGCCTCTTCTCTAGAGCCAAGGGGTTGAGTCAGCATGGCGGCAGCTATGTCCCATCACTACATCATAGGTGACTGAATTCCAGTGTATCCCAGAGGCTTACTGAAATTAGATAAATAAGCTTTTGAGTTTCTTTCTTTCTTTCTTTCTTTCTAAGATCACAAAGAAGCAGCAGCATAGTTTAAAAATGAAAGGGTCTGATTTCCCCTGAGTTTTACTCTTTTTTGAACGCTGTCATGGTAGACTGAGTAATTTGTGCCATTTCTGTGCACTTCAAGAAAAGAAAAAAATCAAAGTCCTCTGGCCGTCCTCCGCACAGAAAGCTGAGATGGATTTTGAGTGTTACAAAAATGGTTTGTGGGGGTTTTTTTTTTCCATATCACGTACGCACTTTCACTTTTGAGCTCCTTCTGACCCAGATTTCAGGGAAGGTTGAAGGGAAGCCAGAAACTATGGAAGTGGATAGTTATTCATTTATTTATTTTTAAGCTACCCAGACCTATTAAGCATGCAGAGAATCCTATACAGCACAATGAACCAAGCCAAAGATCAGCTGGGGAAGGAGTGGACACTGCTAGATAGTGTTTGTTTCTCTTTGCAAAGCAGCCCATACACAGTTAAAATCTGGAGGTTCAAAGTGAGGAAAATCTTACGTTCTTCTGGAGTGCAGGGAAGTTAGAAAAGAGATCAATACACACAACTGCAATGCTTTAAACCTTCAGCATGTTCTAAAACCTCAGATGCCGGAACTGATGTGAAATGCCTGAAAGCTGGAAAAGTATTGTGGTAACTGACATGCAAATGAGGAGAGCACACATTAAAGCTATGTATTGTCCATCTGCCAAGCCATTCATTGCTCCCAGCCTGGGACAGATTAGAACCACTGACCTAGTGTGGAAGATTGTCATTCCTTTCCAAATCCCCCAAAGCAGTCTACTCTCCTACCCTGGGTCAGATCCCAACCAATGACCTAGAAGTAAAAGACTGTTTCCCAGTTCCCCTGATTCATCCAGCCTCCTGACTTGTGCTGGACTGAAACTGCTGACCTAGAGATGAAGGACTGTATCGTGTTTTCTAGCCCCTACGAGCCACCTGGCCCCCTTTCCAGAACTGTGGCCAGATTGGATTAAATGGGAAAGGCTTCCTATCCCCTGATCCATCTGTCTAGTGGTTACAATTCATTCAGAAATATTTCATTAGGATATTTTTAATACAGAACATATTGAAATGAGCTTCATAAATTCAAGCATACGTAGGGAACAGTTGTGACCATTCTTGAATGCAAATTGCTAAATAAGCCTAAGGGGATCTTGAGGGAGCCTCAGTTGGTATGACACACACTTTCCGAGCGCCAGAAGAAGATGTAAGTAACACCAGCTTAGATCCTCTCTGGGTTCCCTTAGACTCACCTCTGCATTTGGCCCTGCCTCACAAAGAAATGACAGAGCTTCAAGTTCTGCAACCCTCCTGGTTCTTGGCAAACCTGTTGTCAATGCCCCTGGAGCCTCGACATTCTATTTACTTCTCCTCTTGCACTCTGCATTTTCAGAAAGCCCCATGAAAGCATGCCCAAACACTTTAACCCACGTGGATTAGTTAGGTCCCACACAAAATATAGAACAAACGGGAAGGGGATGATGGCTAAACCAACAACCTCATCGTATCCATGTACCTTGTCTTTTCTCCCTGTGCCTTAACATGGCTTACTTAACCTTGTAAACTCCTCAAGGCAGGCACTATGTTGTCTGTAAAGCACCAGGCATGACGGTGCTGTATAAACAATAACAACTCTAACATGTCTGACCCAGGAGGTAGGTAAATATTCTCTTCATTTTACAGCTGGGAAAACAGAACAAAGAAATGATGCGATTTGCCTGAAGTCACACAGAGCCACACGGACAGAACCAACCAGGAAGAGAACTCAGGGGTTCTGACGCCCAGTCCTGTGCTCTAACTGCTAAACATCATCTCCCTTTGCTGACCGTCTGTCTCTTTTGTGATTCCTTGGCAGGAGCAGCAGCACCAGCAGCGTGGAGACTGACGACGAACCTCCATGTGGGGAAGATGTAGATTACAATACCGACAGCTGCTCTGACCAGGAAGGGGACTTCTCTGAGCTAGACAAAGAGATCCGGGAGATCTCCTTGAGGGCAGAAGGAGAGACAGAAGAGGAAGGGGCCAGTGAGGGACAGACATGCAGCTCCAGGGTTCTTGGGGGGGGTTACGTTTCCAGCCACCAAGCAACCAACAGCAGAGCTCGCCCTCTACCATCAACACCACTCGGGGTGTTTGCCGAGTTTGAAAGTAGCCCTGCATGAACAGAGCTTTGACTTACCCAGCAGCACGTAAATGGGTAGCTGCTCCTCTCTACCTTTTTGCCAGCTTCAGCTTCGTTCCCAGATATGTTGCCCCAGTCCTGCATGGAAAACTGACTTGATGTTTGTGTAAAATAGAGAGAGAGAGGTGCCCTACGCTGTGCATACAAGGAGAAATGAGCAGCTACTTGTCCAGATGGTGAAACGTGGGAAGTTATATGGCATTATTATACATGGTCCCCTGTGCAATCCCTTTCTCTAGTTTAATTTTCTGTGGCTTTATGCAGATTATCAAGATGGTTGGTCTTGTGAGTGCCTAATACATGAAAGAAGAGTCCTTCACCCCAATTCCTTCCCTAACTGTTGTGACTTAGAAATTGCAGAAGATCTCTTTTAGAAGATTTTTGGCCGGAGTTGAGATATTTGTTTCATTGTATTGCTATCCATTTTTACTGCATGCATCTCAATTCTAGGGGCCTGATCCAAAGGTTGCCATTGACATTAATGGGCTTTGCAGACCCTATGTGCTTAACAACTAGCCATTTTCCAACATACCTGGACAACCGCCCCCCCCCCCCGGCCCTCGCAAGTACAACAGTAACCAACCCAACCAGTAATCCGAATGGAGCAGGATGTAAATCAGTGTTTCATTGACTTCAGTGAAGAGATGCTGACATGCATCAGATATATACCAGAGGGATGCTGATATAAACATAATGGCCCAATAACTGCCTCATTATATATCAGTCTATTGATCCACTTCCTTCCCACACACTCAGGAAAGAAGATCAGCTTTGCAGCGTGCTTGGAGGGTCCCCAGTCAGAGAATTGCCTGAGGTTCTTTTATTATATTTTAAAGAATTGGACACCTTTTCAGGTATGCATGCTGAGGATTGTCCCTGCTTATGGAAACAACACGTGCACCCATGTTTCTGGTTCACTAGGCCCAAATCTGCTCTGAGTTACACTGGAATAAACAGATCTAGTGTATATTGGCTCAGTGAAGTCCATCGAACCTCTGCAAATTTACTTCCATGGACCTGAGTGCAGACTTGTCCCACTGAGTACAGTGGAGGTGACACTCTTTGTAAGACATCTTGCCAGCAGCATGCACTGAGAGACTGCAGGTAGTGCTGGTCATGTAGGGGGACTACAATTAATATTCCGAGGGCGAGGACTCCCCTGGTAGAACACTCTAGTGGAACCTTCTACAAGGAGGCAAATGTCTCTCTTCTTCAGCCTGGCGTGATCCCTAGCATTTTATCCAGGGGAACCATGTGGTACTCATCAGCGGTGGCAACACTTGACAGCTGCCTGAGCCAGGTCACCATTCCAGTGGCCATTGTTTATTATTATTTATTATTTGTACTATGATAATGCCGAGAGCCCTGGTCATTGACCTGAGCTCCATTGTGCTAGGCGCTGTACAAACACACAATGCAAAGACGATCCATGTCCCCAGGAGATTACAGTCAGACTCACTGTTAGCTGATTAGAAAATGAAAAGTTTGTTTCCTGAAAAAAATGGGAAGTTTTCATTTTGAAGGGTTCAAACCCGACTAATTTAATTTTTTTTTTAAATTCAGGTTTTTTAATAAAAAATGACATGGAGATGGCTATTGAAAATTTCATTTACCAAAAAATAAATGGTTATCAGGAAACAGAAAACTTCGGTAACCATTTCAGTAATGTTTTTGGAAAGTTTTTGACAAAAAATTTCCAAAAACGGGCACATTTTTCACAAAAATAAACCAAAAATGCTATTAAAAATAAATTATTCTAAAAGCTTTGACAGCAATACTCAGTGTATGTGTCTTTGCAGACCTTATGCAGATACCTAACCGATTTGGAGTCCTCAAGAAGGCCAGGGGATTCTGCATGATGGCTAATTGGTGAGGAACTGATCATAGGACCAGAGATAGATGGGCTGGACTCAGACCTTGTCCACTGCTGGGTCTCATTTCTGGGTCAAAATGGTCTCTCTCAATCTCAAGAACAGGAAATAGCTCAGGTTTCCTAGTATTGCCTGCAAAGGAATGTGCTTATTTTGTAGCAATCTCTCATTTATTAATGAAGAAATTAGGAAAAGCACCACTTGGCCCGGACTCTTTTCCACATTAGAATTCACAGTGCACTCACATGCCCCAGGCTTTGCAGAGACAAGAATTGCCATTTCTTCCTGTGTCATGGAAACATTTAATATATAATAGTGTAATAATAAAAAAAGGGAGAATCTGTAACAGTACAAGAGCACCACAGGCAACAAATGTGCAGCTCCTGCCCTCTTTAATGTTTCTCAGGTCACAGTCAGCGCTGTAAACTCTGCAAAGTGTAAGGAGCGGGCCATAAGGTGGGATTTATTATTATTATTTATTATAACTCTACCTCACTGTCAGGCAGTCTTAGTCAGTGGCAGCCAAATAGATGTCAAAGCGGCTCAGGCTTTGCCAATGGAAGCAGGAAAATTAACCACTATGTAACCGTCCAAGGATAAGAGCAATATTTAGCACTTCTCTAGCACCTTTCACAACCCTTCATGAATTAAGCACCACAACGCCCTTTGTGAGGTAGCTAAGTGTTGGGATGAACTGACTGGTGTGCGTCTGCGTTGCTCTCCCCGGTAGTTCAAATTCGTGTCACAGACTCTACACAGTCATGCTAATGGAGATTCTCCTTAAGTTCACCACAAGCCCGTGGTGGGGAAAGAGGCTCTGAGGCCTATGCCCGCTGTCTCTGAGAAGTTCCATATGGTCGCATGGTACGTAGCAGAGTAACAGCCAATGAGTCCTGGACTGCCAGTGGTTTTTTTGGTATCATGTCTGGATGGCTAAAAGCACCACCTGCTACCATATTTGATATGCTGCCTGTAAAGAAACTTCCCCGGGTGGATTGAGGCTGTTTTTTAGTGCATTGCTGAAAAACTTTCTTCCACGTGACCTGGACATGCACCTTCTCAATGGGAGCTTACTGTTTGGCTTGAAGTCAGAAATACAGCTCATATCCTGCTGAGGTTCCAGGATCCAGGTTTCTAAAGTTACAACCAACACACAACAGTTCTGCAAGTCTCAATCTCTCATTCTAATGCAGCTTAAAAGACAGGCTGCCTGGATCCTCAGAAGAGGAGCTTCTTAGACAGAGCTAATTCATTAGGTATGATGTCCGCTCTCACCGGACTGATGTCCTGTTCTGCTTGCTTCAGCTTGCAGCTTGTTGCACATAATGCTGATATTTGATACAAGGCTGGCTCACAAGAATGGACACAAAGGAGATAAAATACATGTTCACATTACAATAGGATGTATAACTGTGCTTCAAAGCTTATTAATAAAAAGATAGGAGTATCATTAACCTCCAAATCCAATGCTCATATGCCAGACAAGGCATGTGTTTTGTAGCATGCACAATGCCATGCATGTTCTGCAGCCCTAACACACAATATAGCACGTGCTCCAGGATGTTCAGGAAAGTTATAGCATAACCTCACAATATGATACAAACATGTTATGGTACCCCCCCCAGTAACACCCCCACATACACACACCTGCCATCAGCATATACTTCATCATGGGTACACACCACAGCACGTGCATGCACGCTTTCTGCAGCACAGAATACATATCATTGCACACAGTGATGTACTAAGGCATTGGGAGTTGTCAGTTGTGCGTGTTTCCAGTGTAAGGGAGAAATCCTTCTGCATCACATTTTCAGCATTCTTGATAATCTGGCACTGTTCGTTCCATGAAGTAAATACTATGGGACAGATTCGTTCCTGAAATAACTCTATTAAAGTCAGTTGAGTTACACCAAGGATGAATTCATCGCTGTGAGCAAAATTTTGCCGTCAGTCACACACGTGCATTCCGTACCCATGCCACTGACTTCAGTGGAGTGGCCCCGATGTAAAGAGAGGCAGAATGTGGCCCACACATCGGTACAGGGCCAGATAATTAGAAGCGGTCTCATTCTAGGTTCAGCACTGTGCAGAGGCCCGTAGTCGGGGAAGCAGTCTTGCCCATGCATTTGATGTCACTTACATGTCTGACTAGCAGATTGCACCAGGAAAGCTGACAGCGAGTTGTCTAAAGTATATCTGTCGCACCTGGAACGTTGTGGGCACCAAAAAGAAAGCTTCGCAACTGCTTCCCGCGTGCCACGCAAACAAGGAATCGTCAGGAAGTGATTAGACGGCTGTATCAGGCGGTGGGCCGGGAACGAGATGACAATAAAGCACACCAGGAGTGTGTGGCGTTTTGTTGGCTGGAAGTGACGTCAGCAGGCATGGCAAATCAGTCCGGTGACTAATGATCAGGGAATGGCACCTGAAAGCCCCCCCACAAAAGCACTGCCCTTTCTGTTTCTTTTCCCCCTCTGTACCCAGCTCCAGCTTTCTGACTTTCACAGGAAGCTGCGGCTCCTTCCTCCAGCCAGCCTCTAGAGGTCAGGAGAGGGCCTCCATTGCCGCTCAGCCGGTCTGCTCCCTGATATTAACATTCTCCCTGACTCATGGTAATTAAGCAGTAGTAGGCTCCACACAGAGGAACGGAAATGCATTGACTTTAATAAAACAGAGTGTGAAACAACTTTCGATTAACTCCAGCCTTGTTTATTCTCCTGCACTTGTGATTCTGCTGCACTCCTTCGCCCGTCAATGGGACCGTTGTCTGCAGCGCCGAGGCGCATCATCTTACTGGAGCCCATGGAGCGCCGTCGAAAGGGGTCACCGGCTTGTCTCACTGTTACTGGCTATTTCCAAGGATTTTAAAACCACCAGTAAAGAAAGGGAGAAGAGGGGAAGGCTTCCCGACCCCCCAAGGTTTTTGTTCCTCAAGAGTCGGCAAGGCTGGCAGATAGAGATGCAAGACAAATATTTCCATAACAGCCAGAAGAGAGAGAGAACTGGAGACAACCAGATAGCCTCATTAATACGCTCTTTTGTGCCTCTGCCAAGAGTGTATTAACATCTTCTACTGATTTTCTTTATCTGGCAGCCACTTTCAACGTCCTCCCCCAGCTCCCCTGACATGAAGCCATCAGAAGATGCAGCGTTAAGCAGCTCTCACACTGGACCCTCTGTCTTCTCAGCCTCCCGTTTCTCCACAATGACCTTTGCACATCTGCAATGATCCTGTTGATGCCCTGCCAGTGCCTGGGGAAAAAAAAAAAAAAATAAAGAGCACCTCTGAAGTCAGGGCTAGAAATAAATAATTAAACAATGGAAATAAAAAGAATCAAGTCAGCCAACTAAAGGAGGAAATAAAATCTAATTATTTTTATCTTCAGCTTTGTTACTGGGCTGGTGGGCTGCTTCATTCCCTGCTTTTAAAGTGCTCTGGAAAATAACAACGCTCTGGAAAATAACAATTATAATAATAAAAAATGGCAGTGTGTTATTTATGAAGCCAGTGAGCAGGAAGCAGAGCAGCGAGAGGGAGAAGACAGCAGTTCCTGGCCCCCATTGCCTTCCCATAGCTGGCACAGGACATAGACACAGTGCCTCTGGGCTCTATTTCCTGATCTCTCTGTCCTTGAGCAAGGCCCTTCTTGCCTTTAACTCAGAGAGAGGAAGGAAGGACCCCTGGTTAGGGGGGCTAGCTCGGGACTTGGGAGGTGTAGGTCCTATTCCCTTAGACAACTCACTGAACCTCCCTGTGCCTCAGTTCCTCATCTGTAAAATGGGGATAACACCGCTGCACAGACGTGCACATTATTTCATGTTGCAAGCCTCGAAAGCTTTGAGATCCTTGGATGAAAGGTAAAGCTAAAGAAGGGTAAAATGCCGGTATTTGTGAAGTAGCATGGCTGTTGCTTTTAAATATATATGAGCCAGTTGCAGTTTAACAGCATGTATTGATGGTGTTAATTGACCGTGAGGGTTTGGTCGTTTTAAATAGCAAAGGGTAATTTTTAAAATCTCCCTCCCAGGCTGATCTCTATCAGCCAGGCATCTCCTGAGGCCCAATCCTGCACCACTCAAGCCAAAGGAAGTTTTAAAACAGCTTCAAGTGAGAGCCAGATCAGACCCGTGAGGTGCAAATGCCTGACTTTGGCAGTGATCTTCTAGACAAACAGGTTCCAGCAGAGCTGAGACGCAGATGGGGAGACCAGGCCTGTAGGAGGAGAGGAGATGAAGGTTTGGAGTGCCAGAAATGCTGCATGAATAATAGGGGGAAAATGAAGGAGGGAGGAATGTGAGGGGTTAAAGGAAGGGTAATGCCAGGGGGAAAGGCATCGGAATAGAAAAGGGAGAGGGCATATTGGGTAAACGGAGGGGACAATGATGCAACTGAAGAGAAGGGAGAGTAATGGGAGGAGAGGGAGAGATCTGGAGGGGGGATGAGGAGAGCAGCAGAGAAGGGAACTGAACTGCTGTTTGCACAGCCTTTGTCCCCTAGAAGACACGTGTCAGTATTAACAGTTGCAAGAAACAACCCACGTTGCTGTAGAATGAGTCTGCCACTATTCTCCCTCATGCATGAAAGGCAGCCGAAAGGCACGCTGCCTTGTGTGGTCGGTGTTGTATTGTGTGAATGCTTTGTGATGGTTAAGTCTGTATCATCTCTGGGCTTCGTTTTCCCTTCTACGGACTCATGTCCTCAGACAGGTTGTGGAAGATCCATGACATTATTGCTGATGCCACAGTTCATGGCTACATGCCTTTACTTTGTTTTGCTGCTAAGAAAGAAAGAAAGACAAGCTCCTTGACAGAAGTTTGGCAATGTCCTGGTATGACATCTGTGTCAATACTCTGCCACCATGAACTTCATTAGCTGCTTAATCAGCTGACCACAGCCCATCCAATGACAGTGAGGGAAAAAAATCTAGAACAAAATAGCACTCATGGATTATACCTTATACCCAACCACTAACTCCAGGTGCCAGTGATCTGTCAGAGTAAACAATTGCTTCCATTGGCTAACCGAGCCCTGGGCACCAAGGTCTCACCCCTAGTGCATTCACTGGCTGTCAGAACTATCAAACAACCTACCCATTCCGACCCTGTATCCCTACATGAGACATGGTTGCATGATTAGCCATGTGTGGTCCTGTCTATCAGCTACAGGACTGCAACTCAGGATGCCTGGGTTTCATTCCTGACTTTGCCACTGATTTTCTATGTGGCCTCAGGTTAGTCACTTACCCTCTCTGTGGCTCCGTGCCGCCATCTGTAAAATGGAGATAATATTACCTACCTCATGGGGGGAGACATTGTGAGGCTTAAATCGTCCATGTTTATAAAGGGATTTGATATGGGCAGGGGGATATTATTGATTAGTATTATGCATTTATGTGGGCTGACAGGGTGCTCATCACCGTACATAGAGTAAGATGCAGTCCTTGTCCCAAGGAGCTTACAATGTGCATCTACCAACAGTGCAGCTTAGCCGAATATTAGCCTCTCTGCTCTGATCTTGATTATTTTGTTCCTTTAAATCCTCCTGTTGACTCTCCTCTTCCAAAGCAAGTTTAAGCAACATGTCCTCCCCTGCAAGGCTCTCCGAATATCTTGTTCCACCCCCGTCTCCACCTGTTCTTCACCCTTCCCCCCCCTCCAACTTACACCTTGCCTCTCCCTTTGCATCCTCGCATTCTCAGCACCATGCATTCGTCCGTGCTGCCCTGCAACTCCCTCAGGCTCATCCTGTGTTATGTATCCACCAACTCTTCCTCCAGATTCCCCCTCCTCACACACATCAGCCATGAAGCTTCCACCCAGCACCATGCTTTTTTTTTTAAAATCTATTTAAAGTATTTAAGAAAAGAAACTCACAGCCTAGTGTGATAAAGCCACCCTCTAGGCGTGCCGGACTTTTGTGTCTCTGCTGTGCTGGCTGAGAGCGTAAGCCTCCCTGGGCAGGGGCCAGGTCCCCTCCATGTTCTGTGTAGCACTGAGCTTACTCACCTAGTGCAGTCGCAAGGACCAGGGCTTGCAGCCGTTGGCCTGCTTGGCTGCACCACCTGATTGGTCAGGAAGGGCAGCTGGCTGGCTGTTTGCCCACCACCAGCAGTAAGGGAAGCACCTTTCTAGCTGCTCAGTGCATTCCTACCTGAAGCTGTGATCGCCTGGGTTTCCTGCTGCCCCTTGCCTTGTGCCTCTCCTGCTCCACCCCTGCTCCTGGTCCTGCTCATTCCTTGCTACCTCAACTTGCACCTGACTCCAGTTTCCTCACCCTAACCCTGGTTCTTGCCTCTAGTTCTGACCCTTGGCATGTCTACAGGTGTTTCTGACCCATGACCTGGCTGCCAGTTCCTGGTTCTGACTCTGACTCCAGCCCTGGCCCTAGGATTGGATCCATTTCCCTGCTTTAGTCACTAGGCCTAACTCTGGCTCCAGCCATGGCCTGGTCTCTATCCGAGGGTGCGGGTTACAAGTGATTGTGCTGCAGTTTGGTTAGGGTTTTGAAGGGATTCTCTTTCTGGCTGTTCATTTTGGAAAGGCTTTAAGGAAAAAGTGAAATTTTCACAAGGGAGTGAATGAATAATGGGCTGCATGGAAGAAGGTCCGAAGACTCATCTGAGGAGGAGGAAGTCTAGTTGGCTGGCAGAGAGCAGCAGCCCAGAAAGCTGTGGACTGCTGTGCTGAGCGTCTGGGTAACTAAAGTTGGACGGAAAATGAGGGTGGGTTTGACAGAAATGTGTTACTTTTTTGTTGCGAAACCAAAAACCCAATTTGGGGGGCCCCAACACCACCCAAAACGCCAAACGTATTGGATTTCAGCCAAACGTAGGCAACGTGAGATTCTTTTTTCAGTTTTCCAATACAAAAAAAATCAAACTTTTTTAGGAAATCAGACAAAAGCTGCAAAAACGTTTGTTTTTCAAACCCTCTCTTTTCTGTCAAAAAACAAGTTTTGACAGAATTTTCAACTAGCCCCATTTGGAGCTCCACAAACGTGCCTCAGTCCTGACCCACTGGGCTCCTCCTGGCCCCTTTCCCAGCCATGCTGATGCATCACTGTCCTGATCTTCCATGGGTCTTCTTGTTGCCAGTCCAAGCTTCACATCCATGGATTTCCCAACGGGCCTGAAGCCTGGCCTGTAACACCACTCTCTGCTATTCTAGTCGTGGAGAGCAATGCCTGCCAAACATATGACATTGAATGGTGATTTTCGGGAGGTGGACAAATATCCCACCTGGGCCGAGGATGAGATCACCAAATGCATTTCCATTGGAAGTTAAAGCCAGCTTGAAGCCAATAGCCTCTAAGAGGTGAGGGTGGCCCAAAGCCACGATGCCAGCTGGCCTGCCTGTTCTCAGTTGCAAGAGCCGCTTTGTACTTCCTGGCTTTATGGATGCGGAGAGAACATTTTGAACTGTCTAAGCCTTGTAACCTTGTATCTCTGGCACACAAGCTGCAGCAGCAGTGACGCACTGCTGATCATAACAACACAGGGAATAGATCGAATTAAATCAGAATTTAAATCTGAGGGTTCTCCGCTCAGCACAAGGGGCGTTAGTGACATTATTTCCAGACTTGGTTGAGTCATATTTAAGAATAATGGATTCACCACATTTGTTCATGTCTATGGCTGAATAAAGTATTTGCCAGTAATTTTATTCATGATTCGACCAGCTCTAGTTACTCCTTCTAATGCGCATGACTAAAGAACATTAGCTAGATATTGCACTCACACACCCGATGTACAGGATCAGGTCCCAGGCATCTAGCAAGAAACTTACCCTCCAATGGCTGATTTCAACCAGCTTTACTCCAGAATCACTGAAAGCAGAATTTAACCCATGGCATTTAGAACGATTCATCTTTCACCTCATCAAATAGGAGGGGAGAAAGGGACATTAGATAGAAAGTTGTTTTGTTCTTCCTGGCAAGCGTTCGTCTTCAAAGTCTCAGTTATCATGGGGCAGTAACCAGCAGCCTACTTGGGGGGCCACTATAAATGTTGCCTAGCAACACCACGTCATTCAAGGGAAAGCTTTTAGAGACTGAGCATCTAAAACAGCAAGAGAGAGACAGTGTCACACCAGGAAACTCGCTCCTGGCTGGCCCAGTTATAAACAACACAGCACACATCTCAGTAATTGCCGTCGATTCTGGCTGACAAAGTCTTTTGTGGTGAATGGGACAATAGCTGCAGCTCATAAATGGTGATGTGTCACCCACCTGCCTCCCTAAGAACAAAGACATTCTGGATCTATTCATATTCTGAAGGTCACTGAATCCTACTCAAAATTAGCTGGCAATGGGCAAGCCTTAAGTGGCTCAAAGGTGCTGTTCAGATAAATACCTGGGGCCAGGAAGGAATTTACTGTCATGTGCAGCACTGCACAGTTTGCCAGCTGCCTCCTTCTGAAGTGTCAAGTCTTGTCACTCCTGGAGGTGAGATGCTAGGAATAAATGGACCAACAGATTGGCATGGTAGAGTGAAACCTACGTTCCTGTTAGACTGAAGCTTTTTGATAGATTTCTCATTATTTTCTAGCTCTCTTCTTAGAGGACCCTAACATCACTAGAACATGATCTCACTATGTTCACACACAAAGCGGTCCTCAGGCCAACAGAATCACTTGAATCAGGCCAAGGGAATCACATCAGCATCAGAAGATCATAAATGCATTCTCTGTGAGCCTGGGTTTGGAATGCCAGAGAAT
>ML675644.1:11044890-11113337 GCA_007922155.1 Mesoclemmys tuberculata | reverse complement strand
TATGTTCTGCGCTGCCAGGAAAACTGTGTCCCATCTTGGAGACGTGGCAGTCTGCAGTCCTGGTCCTGATAATAATCAGCCATCTACTCATGCTTTTTAGGCCAAAAGTAGGGATTGAACCCAGGACCTTCTGTATTAAAAGCATGAACCTTGGTAGCTTGAGTAAAAGAATCTGTAGGAAAGCCTAACCTCTTAGGGGGCCGTGTCCAATATTGTCTGCTATAAGGAGTCCTGAGGAAATAGATTCTGTGTTCAAGAAACATGAGGTGAAGCACACAGGGAAAGTCCTGTGTGCAAAGAAATTCTCATTGTTCAGCATTCCAGTTACTAATATAGACGAACTTGACTTCCATACCAAAGCCCAACCAGCTACATTGTGTGCTCTTCTGCTTCTTGTGCACGACCAAACTCACTCATCTCCTGGGAGAGGGCTCAAATGGAGCTGCACTACCAAAGATGCCCACTGACCTCCACTGCCCACAGGATCTCCCTTGGAGTGGGAGAGGCTGGTCCATAGGAAAGGTAGCACAGACCCAGACTGAAGAATTACCCCAGGGCTGGGGTGGGGTGATGTATATGTGTCCCACCCCCATCCAGTACTAGGTCACCCTGTCCAGACTACCTCCCAACCTCACTTAACCCCGCAGAGCCCTCCAATCACTCTGGGGCCTGATTTTTAGAAAGTGCCGCATGTTTATGCTCTGACAATAAGGTAACCAGACAGGGCACCCAAAAGAATGTCACTTTTAAAAATCTTGTCTACCATTTATAGAGAATTTACCCAATAGGCTCTCCAGCGTTTTCTGCCAGAGTCTTTAAGTTGCCTGGTGGCCATTAACTGTGTAAGTTCTAAATCACAGGAACTGAGATAGAAGGAATTGGATGTGGTTATTTTGCAAGCTGCTTCCTGGATCATACCTCCAGTGTCCCTTATTTTGAAAGCTGTCTCTCAGTTTGCTCCCAAAGTTACTTCTGTTCTACACGAAAGTGGTGTCACCTCACTTTCATTGTTGAAAATTAGTTCCATCACAGACTCAGGTGGCTGAGGTCATAGAAAGATTTAATTATGTAACACCCTAGTTAGTGCATGTTACAGGGACTCCCATAGCTGTCCAAACCATGGAGGGTATGTGTCTGGAACTGCCCTCTGAGTTCTTCTAGCTCTGAGGAGTCCCAGTTCAAGCCCAGGTGTGTTGACCAAAATGGAGGCAGTCACATCTGTACTAACAGAAAGACTCTCACAGTACCTAAAATTTCCTGCGTGAATGACGCTTTTGTATCCTTCACTTGGCGTCTACATTACACAGTGCATCTTAAACCTGGGCCATGGGAGGTACAAAGGTTATTTTTGGATCCTGTCTGGCTCTAGCACTCCATTTGTGTGTACATGAAAAAGTTGTGGAAATGTTGCTGAGTCACTGGCGTTTGTTGAATGTGGAACTGCCTTGAAAAATCTCTGTAAAATTCCACTTATGTCTACAAATAAATACATTCTCTTTTTGTTCTTTCTCTTATGTAAATAAGCCCGTGTGTTTCATTAATAATTCTCATATCATTCCTTTATATTTTTAATTGAGACTTTGCCTTTGTAAATGCTTTTTCCTCCTTTCTCCATCTCTGTCTCTTTACACTAATTGAAACAATTAAAGGACATTTCCTGAGGGAAATGGGTGGCTCTTTATTGCGTGATGTGTGGAGCCCAATTCTGCTCTTGCTCCGTCAGGTTTTATGCTGCTTTCATGCCACACATCTCACCGGAGTTACTCCTGACTTACACCAGACTGAGACAGGACACAACTGGGCCCCGTGCCTCCCGTCGCCTCTTTTTCTATCCCCTTTTCTCTAATTCTCTTTGCTTTACAGGAGCAGCCCTGTCCTCAAGGAGAAACACAGACCACAAAGACAAGGAGACTGTCAGGCTGACCTCCCAGTCAAACAACTTTCTTCTGCGTCTTAGGGTGAGGGATTCACAATCCATCCCCTTTTGTCCACTGACAGCTGGTGAGTGTCTGACATCCCTGCAATGATGGTGATTGAGAACTCAGTGTCAGTACCTTCAGTGAAAAGAAGGAGGTGAGGGAGGAAATGAGAGGCAGGAATGCTTCCCAGACTGTAATGCACCTTTCACGGGGCCACAGTGACCTCAAAACTACACATCCAGCCCCTGGCCCTGATATGGATGGGGAGACCCATTTAAACAGGCCAAAGATGGACCACCCCAGATGCTGCCTTTCCTCCTTCCTTTTGTACCAGTGGCTGCCTGATTGCACCTCTAACCTCCCCCAATCCCGTCTGGCCCCATTGCACCTCTCACAAATCCCAGGCACTTGCTGACTGCCTCTCTTGGCTCATCCCATCACCCAGTGCTAGCTCAGTGCCCCTCTCATGACTACCTTTCACTGCTGACTGATTATTCCTTTGGTTCCTTCTTATGGCTGAGTGTCCAGAATTAATATTCTATAGGCATGACACGTGGAGCCAATGTGATGTACTGCCTGGACCCAGCAGAGACTGGGATTTGGGTTGCAGCCTTATGGCCTATTCCCAGGTCTTCCTGCTGAACCTCGGGAACATTACTCCAGGTGGACCGTCTCGCTCAGTGGGCCGTTCTTGCATTACACAGGCAGGATGAAAAGAACAAGACCTAAGAAAATGTCACTTTTGTCTCTTAGCAAGCTGGCATGACATTTCAGTGCAGATGAGGCCATAATGGGGCCTACACATGCGCTGTGGAGGGACGATACCTTTTCATAAAATAATTATCTTTGATTAAAAGGTAGGATATCTTTTTTTAGTTGTTGTTGTTAATGAGGGCTGCAGGCTATGGGCCTTTGATAGGTTCCGTTTTGATTCATCTGCTTTCCTCCCTCCCTCCCCCCAATTATCTGCCCTTTCCAGCTACAAGCAAAATTTATTAATTTTCATATGCATGCAAAACCTGCCAGTCACATACAAGGCAGCCTGGTGTCCTCTGAATTGGGAATGCAGCCTTGAGAGTAAGCAGGCACAGACGCCTCACCAGTTCGCCACCTTGCTAGCCCACCCAGGGAGAGAATTCCACCCTGTTCCACACCTCACTGCCAAAGTGCTGGGCACCGAGATTTGATGACATGAACAATTGTACAGTAGTGTCTAACTAACCATCCTAACCCATTTCAGTGGTGAAGTCAATCCAGATCTCTATAGGTTAATGGGATCCCCTGCTTCACCTAACCACGTTCTGTGTAGCTTCCTACAATTCAACCTTTGCAAGTGCTTGAGGTTAGTTTTCTCTCTTTTGGCCCTACATTAATCTAGTAGAAGTTGAGGCACCATGCAGGCTCTTAAAGGGACCTCAGGTACTTCCCCCTGTATTATCTTCATGGCTGATTGCAGTGCTGAAGAAGCCTAGATGAGAAGTCTTACTGTCCAGTGTCTGTGCAGTGCCATGGTGCCTGCACTGAACACGTAGCTGGGGATTTTCAGATCTATTGATCTCAGAAAGCTTTGCAAAGGTAGGTGAGAATTGCTATCCACATGGTACAAATGAAGATGTGGAGGCCTAAAATCGTTGAGTGGCTTGAGCAAGATCATGCAACAAATTAACAGATGAGCTAGGATGAGAACCAAGCTCCCCTGACTGACAGCCCGGGACCTTGTCCACTGGACCACACTGGCCTGCTTATATTAAGCTTTTCACAAATGGTGTCATACTATGAGGTGGTTGACAACTCCATTAGCCAGAGTCCTTATAGCCCACCACAATGTAGGCTGCTAATGGTCCTTATTCAGAAGATGGACTTTTTCTAGTTCTCATCTCTCGTTATTTCTGATGTATGTGCACATGTGCACCCATGGCTTCCATGTGACACACACACACTGCCTTGCCTAACTAGCAGTGCCTCCTAAAAGCTCTCTACCTAGCCATTAAGGCGCGAGAGATGGCAGCCTAGATGGGTGCAGTTAGTTAGCCAAGGTGCTATCATTTAAACTCCTCAAACATTACTCTGCAAGGCCAGTTAAAATGCGCAAGATGAAAAACCTGAGGGCTAATAACATCAACATAAGTGTTTTGCATTTTGGGATGCTCCAATCCCTTCCAAAGTGGCTTTTATCTGTCAAAGGAGATTTTCTTCTTGATCTGTGCTGCCTTACAAGACAATTTAATGATATCAAATCTCCTAAGTAGTGTAGTTTGCTGGAGACAGCACTGCTTGTGTGGATACTGGAATGTTGAGATCACTTATTCCATCTGTACCAGGGACCTTCTGCATCATTCTGATCTGGAAAGGGGACATGAGCTTCCCACAAAGAAAACTTGTCTTCTCCCAAGCATCATTTTAACACTCCTATTCCTGGGACTGGAACACCCCGGTTCCATTTTTCACATTAAAGGAAACTCAGAGACTAGCTGGAAGAACTGATTGTAAAGAGATTGAAATGACTCTTCTGCCTTAGATCTTCTAGTGCTTCAGGCAGGAGGTGCCAAAGTGTGCTTAGAGACATGTCATCATAGTTCAGCTAGTAACATCTTTGTCTCGAGAGCTGAAGATGGAGGAGCCAAGTACAGGAACTGAGCCCGTATGCAGTGTCAGAGCAAGTCCAGGCCCCTACAGAGGGATCCTCTGATTGTGTCTGCAGCCTCCAGTCTAGAAGCAGGTGACGAGGACTTTTGCAAAGGGAATCATTACAGTTCAGCGTCCTTAGTTGGTGTCTGTGGTTGTGACATCTACAAAGAATGGCAAGAGACAGGAACGCTTTGTAGATCATGGGGAAACTGAGCCCAACAGGGCTGTTGTTTCATTTCAAGGCCGTTCTCTATCTACCTTGGGTTGGGTAGCTCGGTTTCAAAATGAGAATTAAACTATAGGAGGAACCTGGGGCAGTGATGGTCTTTTTGTTCTGTGTTTGTACAGCACCTAGCATGATGGGGTCCGGGTACATGACTGGAGCTCCTACATACTACCACAGTATAAATAATGATATGTGCAGCGAGAGGGCACACATCCAGTGACCAAAGAATTTAGGCTATGGTCAGTCAGATGGTTCTGAGTGCCACTAGAAATTACCAGCCCAGAATGTGATTCTTATATAGCTGGGGGAAGACTTGAACTTGCTAGAGCACATTTTTAAGACTAGGCAGCCTTCCGTCCAGCCACGTATACTATCTGACCCAGTGCACTTTGTTGCATTGCATGCCAGGCCTTCTCAGGCCTCACTGAAAAGCAATCCTTTGCAGTGTGGTGCCACCATCAACAGTACAGCGTGTCCTGCCTCAGTGACACCCCAGCTTCCCTCCTACCCTCCGTGCATCTCTGCTGCCTAGAGGTTTCTTTAGGAATTGCCATCAAGTCAGTCTCCTTGTCTTTCAGTAACCAGACTGTGATGCACAAGACGCTCTGGTAGCCCTGGGGACATAGAATGGGTTTTGTGCTAGCAAGGCCACTTCCTGCAAACACTAGTACCGCAGACGGGCTCGCACTGCACAATTTGCATCCGGATGTTTGACATCCCAGAGCTCAGGGTTGTTGGGATTGGGGGGCTGGATCAAGTACATTTAATTAACAGGGGTGGGGGAAGGATAGTTTGCAAGGACAGGTACACCCTCCAGAAGAAAAATGTGCTTGAAAAGCAACTGGGAAAAAAGATTAGTTAGAAAACCTGATTAAGATTACCAGGGTCCCACAAGGAGTCCCGGGAAGCTGGTTAAACTGAGTGCCCGGCTATTTTGTACTATTAGAGTGGCTTGGAGTAGCCAGACTGTAGGGAAGAATTGGGAACGGGGGCTCCTCACACAGCTCTGCCAATGCACTTTGAACCTAATCTACAGCGTCTCCTGCAAGCGCTGTCCTTGCACTCCACACCCAGCTCTGCTAATGCACCTCACTTCTGAGCAGCAAACTGTCTTTGTACCCCCATCCCACCTGAGCTATGACTTCCTACCCTGCTGTTCCATTGGAGGCTTCAGTGAAGCCATTTTTGGTAAGGGCTTCTCACTGCCACTGGTGTGTGCTCCCTACCCAGATTTACCTTTAAATCCTCTTCTAATAGCATTTTACCAGGACAGGATTTTAAAAAGGTTTGCCCAGGTAGCTTTGGCTGTAGTGCGCGCAGGGGACTGTTACAGCCCTGATTGGGAGATGGGTGGAAGCTGCTGTCAGGCTGTCTCATTGATGTGACATTTGATTGGCTCCCAGGAGGGGAGGGTCTCCCAAGGGAGTGGTAAAAAGGGAAGAGCAGCAGGTGGGAAGCTTTTACAGGAGTTTTCTAGGCAGAGCAGAGGTTTATAGGGAAGAGAAACAGAGAGCACAGCCAGGTAGTTATAACCCATGAAAAAATAGAGTTTAGCTGAACCACATGTAGCAGGGCTAGGGCTCTAAGACCTGTCCATGCTTTGGTAAAGAGTAGCAGGACAGAAGAACTGGATTAGGAATGCAAAATTTGTTGTTAGGAAAGCAAAGGTCTCTGCTCTGTTATAAATCACTGCAGTCTCCCTGGCTAGTCTGCATCCCCCAGCTCCCTCGGAACAGGTTCGCTGCTCTTCTGCAGCCAGAAGGCTTCAGTTTGGGTTCAAAGCATCCTAACGGGTTCCATGAAGTGCGTCCCTGGGGGAAGCGGGGGTAATAATACCTCACATTTAGTAACAGAAATCCAGTGGCTCACAGTAGGTTTTAGCTGCGACACTAGAGTTAAGCAGCTCGTTAACGACAATAGCTCTAGCAGCACCGTGTCCCCTAGCGACGTCCAGGAGTGCTGGGTTCTGTACTGATTCAGAAGGGAGAGCCCCATCTACTGACTTTACACCACCACTGCCAGCAGTCCCAGGGTTTTTTTCTTGGGCTCCCGGCTGCCTCCCAGGCTGCGCAATCGGATGAGCCACTAAACACGGCGGTAGCGAATGCTCCAGACATTTCACCCAGTGCTGCTATTTGGTCCTGGGTGAGTTGTTGTTCTTTGCTGTCCAACCTGGGAAAAGCAGGAGAGGCTTGATAGCTCCTCTGGAGTCTCTTGGCCCTTGCTATGCTTCTGACAGGTCCTGAGAAGTGCATTAATGGGGTGGGTGCAGAGGAGAGGGCTTTGTTCCCTACTCCTTTCCCTACGTTTGCCTCGGTTTCCCATTAGTCTGTATGTGGAAAAGCCACCCAGCCGCTGCTTCAGGGGGCAGAGCATTAACCAAGGCCCTGAGAACTGATTTGTTGCTAGACATTTAATCATCGCTTTATTAGGCAGCAGCCCTATGTGGAAGCTCAAGCTGGCTCAGAAACGTTACGGCTGTTCAGAGTTGTATTTAACAGCCCATTTTATTTAGGGGCTTTTCCTCTTGGGGTGCATTGCCAGAGGCAAATTGCTGGCCTTGGAGCCAAACTTAAAAGCTGGAGTGTTGGAAGTGCCTGATGCTCTCCTCACCCAAAACTGAAGTTCAGCTCAGCCCCTGGATGCTGCCGTGTGACTTGACTGTCAGCAGAAATGGGTGGATCTGCCTGACTGTAGCCTCCCCCCTGCCAGAGTCCTGATTGGCACCAGTCTGAACATGATGGGTCAGAGAGACCCCTGCGCTGGGGCATGTGGGAAGCAGTTTGTATTCCTATTCAGAGGGTGCCAAGGGCCAGTGTGACCAGTCTTTGGCACAAGATAAGGGAACCCTCAGAGCTTCCCCAACATGCCTTCCTGCCTCAGTGGCCCCAGTGGGGCTTTACCAGGGAGTAGAATTGTTAAAGTGCAAATTCACCCTGCCTGCCTTTCTCCTCTCACCCACCTCCAGCCCACCCCCGAATGCCCCTGCACTGAAGAGGGTGCAGCGCTGCTGGAATTAGCTCTACTCCTGACAGCAGAGAGGTCCCTGGAGCCAGAAGTATTTTCAAGAGCGGTGAGGCACCTTAAGCCCCTCTCATGTGGCTCCCTTGTGCCAGTTTATATAATGCAAAGAGGCCACAGGGCAAGGATGTATGGGTGCACTATAATCAGTCCCACACTGAGGAGGTGGGGACCTGGGAGGGCTAGGAGATGCCATCCATCTATCAATTGATAGGACCGATGGGTCTTTTCTGCATGCATTATCTCTGACTTTTACGTGATGTTTAAAGAAGCACCAATGTGCTTTAGGTTGGATCAGGAGATTCACAGAATTCTCCCTTCTGGCTTCCCTTTGACCATCCTCTTAACTTTCTGCTGTTAATGGGGGTGGTCTCTCCCTTGGCTTTTGATCTTTAGGCTGTGCATAACAGAGGCCTCAATCTGTTAGTGAAGGCACCTTCCCCCCAAACACCTTTCAAATGCAAGGTGAAACCGAAAACGCTGCTGGATATTAGGAATCGCTAGGCCCTACCAAGAGTAGGAGTATTACCCCAGTTATGCTGGCCAAAATCCAGATAATTAAACTCTCTGGAGCCAAACTCTCCCTGTAGGTTCAATAGCATACAACAGTCTCATTCACTTCCTGTCTCAAACTCTCTCTCTAATCTGTCACTGGCGTTTGTAGAGCACCCATTACCCATCTATGCTCCATCCAGTCTCCTGCCTCCCCTGGCCTACGGGGCTGTATGTGGCAGAGTGTTAGGTCGAACTTGCTCTAAATGTCCCATATGGTGGATATCCTGCCATGTCCATTGGGAGGCAGAACTTAATCGTCTCACTCCCAGGGGGATTTTTTTTCCTGCTGTTGAGTTTAGTTTTTGTTTATCCTTTTCTTGACTTCATTCCATTGCTCCTAGTCCCACCACCTGGTACAGCGCACTCTGCGCAGTCCCACCATCTCTTTGGCGTGTAAGCCCTTGAAATATTCATAGACATTTATAATTCTTCTCTTAGTCATCTTGCTGCCAAGCTAGAAGTATTTAGTCCTTTTAATCTTCCTTCATGAGTCAGTCCCTCCAGTACCTATAATTCATGTCTCCTTGCTCTTCTTTGAGTTCTCTCCAATTTGCTTAAAAGACTTCTCATTCTGTGTATTTAATACACACACACGCGCACATGTACACACACACACTTGCTAGGGGAGGGAAACATCCTGAAAAGTGTCTGGCTCCAAACTATAGGGACCATGTGGGTGGGTGGTGGTACCGTAGGGTTCTCATCTCAGGCTGCAGCTGGGCACCTCTGGAACTGTCAATACATCAGCAAAATCCTGTGCCTCCCACCCCACCAAAAAAAAAAAAAAAAGAAACTCAAAAGGAAAAATAGCCGCTAGTGTTTTCATGTATCTCTTTCTGTGCATCTACAGCTCACCCCTTTAGCAAGGCAGATTCCTCTTATCCAAGTGCCACAAGCTTTGCCTCTCACTCGGTAAGGATCTCTGCTCGTCTCCCTCTCAGATTCAGCGTGATACATCTGAGTGATGCTGTTCTAGTGGTCTGTGACAGCAGAGGTTCTTTTCCAGCTTGAAGAGGGGATGTGAATGTGCAAGGGAGTGAGGGGGATGTGGGCTGTGAGACAGAAGCAGAGGATTACAACTCTCTGACTCTTATTTGAACTGAGTCTCTCAATTTTGAAACTCACTATCTTTAAACACTGGAACAGATGGTACCAAAGGGTCATTAGGAAAGCAGCCGCCCAACTGCATCCCTGGAAGGTTTAAGTTTTCCCCTTTGGTCCCAGGTTGTCTCTTTTGCCTCCTGGGCTGTGTGAGCAGTGCAGTGATGAGGACCTTTCTAGGATCCCTGCCAGACCTATTGCCTTGAAGTTTCCCCACCCAGGAAATTCTTTAGCTAGTGCCTCAATAATTAAGTCTACATCTCAAAGGAGAGGCTGTGCACTCTCCTTGTGTTGTGCAGAACTCGGTGGCGGTATTTGAGGTAGGTAGGTAGCTGATACCTCTGAAATTACACGAGGTGAGCAGTATAAGAAGCGATGGTAGTGAGGGAACTCTCATTGCTCCCCCTGTAGCTATAGCAAACTCCTGTACTACTGTCCCTGTAACTAGAGCGTCTGTTTAATGTTCCCTTCCAATATACAGTCACACAACACCTAGTGAACTACCATGGGGCGGCTGCTTCTTGTTAAAGTGACCAGGGTCAAGGCTGCTAGAACCAAATTTTGTGCTCTCTCTATATATGGTTTGATATAGATATAGAAATATATTAATGTTTGCAAAAACTAATTTAAAATTTGGAGTCTATCTTTCTATCCATCCACAAGTTCGCCAAATTCTTTAAAAATATGTGGTGTTTTAAACCATTTTTGCAATGAAAGAATTTATATTTCTCTGTAAAATGGCAATTTTTCCCCTAGGGCAAACTTATGAAATTCCTGGAACTTCAGTATGCAGATCCACCTTGGAACAACTTTGAAAATTCTAAAACCACTTTTTCACCAGTGAGTTCTCACAGAACATAAGCTTGTAGTTTTGCATCCTTCTTTCCCATTTTTCCCAAGAAAACACAGACCTGTCATTGCAGCAACTGTCTTCTATTTGGCTGAATCATTAGAAAAGCAGGCATTCAGAAGCTGGAAATGTAATGATTGTTACATTGGCCACTCAGCGGGATTGAACCTGGGACTGCCACAGCTAGGAGTGTAAGAACTACTATTGTTCAAGCTAAAGAACTATATAACTACCCACTGTAGTAGACCTGGTGAATTGACACAGATGGGGATATATAACATATACTGAAGAGTGCACTATAGAAACACACAGTGGATATTACAAAAAGAGGGAGAGAACTTATCTTCTGTGATTTGCAGGTTTCCTTTCACCCTTCAAGTTGTCATAACATTCATTTTCAGAAGTGGTAAACACTAAGACACTGTCTACACTGAAAAATGAATGTCTGTACTGCACGCTCCGCCAGCTGTGCTGCGCTGTACATGTGTGCTGGCGGTAGCAACGTAAGCCCTAATGAATAAAAGGGCTTGGGCATTTTGACCAACATGTCCTGAAGACGTGCTCTGAGAATGGTGGTAGAAATACCCAAACGCCTTCTATACGAGCAGATTAGCACCACTGCAGCCATACTTTTCTGGTTGTTGCTATAAAACCATTCCTAGACTAGAGGGACCCAAGTATCAGTGATGTTCAATGTTTTTTTTCTCTCTCCCCATCCCATACTCCCTTCTTTTACACCCCTCCACCCTATTAAAATTGTTGTTTGCAAAAACGTCTCTAGCCATTTTCCCCCCACCTCTCTTCAGCTGTCATTTCTGATCCTTGTTTGTTCTATTATGCATTTCCCTATGAACCCAGCCCCTTATCAGCTAACCTTCTTCTTAGCTTAAATGATTTGTATGTGGTCTAATCAGATTTCCCCTGGTCCCAAGGTGTTCCTGCAACCCCTTCACTCATTTCCATTCATTGTAACGAAGAGATAACGAAACGCATGGCCGACTTCTCTAATTAGAGTCTTGCGTTCCCCAAGGTCTTTTGCTGTTGCCAGCCTAAGCTTTCTGGCTTTGTTGGTTATTTCTCCCCCATCTCCTGCTAAGTGATCTCTTTGGGTACCAATTTATATGTGGAAAACTAAACACGATGAAATAGTCATCACTGAATTGATCATAATCTTTTTGTTGTTGCTGTTTTTTTAATTTGTCTTTTATTTCCCCTCTGCTTAGGTGGAACTGTTTAATTTTATTTTACATCCTCACTTACTGGTTTTTATTCCAATGAAATGCAATTGAATATTCAAGATAGTTTTCTTGTTGACCATTCATCTCCCTTAATTCAAACAAGACCAGAAGAGAAAGGGAAATTAGAATGGGAAGAGGAGCACATGGTCATCCCATAGTTCCTACTGGCATAAGGGATGGGGATTTCCTCTTTTTATTCAATATGTTATCCCGCCACTCTCAGATAAGCTTTAATGAGAGGTGAAGAAGAAAAGGGGCCTTGTGTCTGCAGATGATGGAATGCTGGCGCTCTCCTCCCCACATCATGAATCAGCCTCTGAGGAGATACTGGCTCATACCTGGGTTTGTTTGAAAGGAGGCTCATTATGTGGAATTGTGTCAAACAATGAGGAGTGGCATAAAGAGATAATCAGAGTCCTCCACTGCTAATTACTTGAGCTCTACAGAAATCTCCAGCTCTATTCAGATCATTTTAAAAAAAAAAAAAGGAAGATCTAGGAGGAATGAATGAAAACTCCATTTTGCAAGTGTGGTGCAGTTCTGGAAAACCATGGATTAAAGCGCCTGACTCTCTGAAGCTGGTTGACCTCACGCCCCAGCCCTCCCTTCTTCTCCCTCATTCACGTGTTGGAATATAACAATAATCCTCTGTATTGGTTTAGCTGCTTTCACTCCAGGACGGAGGGACTTCACAAACATGAACTGCTTAAGCCTCAAAACTCCCTTGTGAGATAGATTCTCTATCTATCGTATTTCCAAGGTACCTACCACTTTGGTAGCAGCACACTGCTGGTTCCCACTGTACTGCACTCTTTTGAGGGGTGGAGATGAATTGACTATAATACCATAGCAGCTCTCAGTGAAGGAAAAATTCTATCCATTAAAAATAGGGCATGGGAGAGATTCCTGATTTAGGTCTGGGGTAGAGCCAGGAGGGGGAATATAGCTGTCAGAAGAGGGTGTTGCATTTTAGATTTGGGGTTGAGACTAGGGTCATGGGTTAGTTAGGATCAGGGGTATTAGTTATGGCTACAGATCATAGTGTCTAAATCACAGGGACCGAGGAAGAGGGCTCTAGAGTAATTACGTTCTGAAATGGGGGCAATTTGACTAAATCCTTCCTGTGTGGCAAGGTGAGGAACAGGAGACATTCAAATCTGCTCTCCTGGCCCTTGCATCAGATAAATACCAATGAATAAAACTGAGCGTTGAGAACTCCCATTCCCCTGCTATTGAATGTACTATCATGCTTAGAGACACGTATATAGTACTCATGTTAACTGAGTATCAGTAAGTGCCGGATTCTGCCATTCTGACTCTCACTTTGTAAAGTCATCTCAGTCATTTCAACAGGAATACTCAAGGAGTAAAGCACTCCGAGCATGAGTAAAGATGGTTCAAGCTTTCCAGTTCCTGTGGGAATATTAATGTTCTGTAAAAATTTTCTAGACAAACAGGCCGTTGTGTGTTCTGTTTTCACAGATGGATCTAGTTATCTATCTTGGAATTCTTAGTATTCTTTGAGGGTGTCAATAAACATGTGGACATGGGTGATCCAGTGGATATATTGTACTGGGACTTTCAGAAAGCCTTTGACAACGTTCCTCACCAAAGGCTCTTATGCAAAGTAAGATGGTAGGTCCTCTCATGGATCAGTAACTGGTTAAAAGATAGGAAACAAAGGTTAGAAATAAAAGGTCAGTTTTCACAGTGCAAAGAGGTAAATAGCAGGGTACCCCAAGGATCTGTACTGGGACCAGTGTTGTTCAGCATATTGAAAAATGATCTGGAAAGAGGTAAACAGTGAGTTGGCAAAGATTGCAAACAATACAAAAAAACTGAAAATAGTTAAGTCCAAAGCAGACCGCAAAGAGTTATAAAGGAATTTCACAAAACTGGGTGCCTGGGCAACAGAACGACAGATGAAATTTAATGTTAAATGCAAAGTAATGCAATCTCAAAAACATAATCCCACCTATACATTCAAAATGATGGGATCTAAATTAGCTATTACCACTCAAGAAAGAAATTTTGGAGTTGTCATGGATAGGTCTTTGAAAACATCTGCTCAATGTGCAGCAGAAGTCAAAAAAGCCAACAATGTTAGGGACCATTAGGAACGGGTTAAATAATAAGAGAAAATATCATAATGCCAATATAAAAATCCATGGTGCATCCAGACCTTGAATAATGCATGCAGTTTTCATTGTCCTATCTCAAAAACGATATATGAGAATTGGAAAAAGTACAAAGGGCAGTGAAAATGATTGGGGAGTATGGAATAGCTTCTATGCAAGAAGAGACTAAAATGAGTAGGGCTTTTTAGCTTGGAAAAGCGGTGACTCGGGGGGAATATGATAGAAGTCTATAGCATCATGAATGGTAAGCAGAAAGTGAATTATTTACCCTTTCGTGTAATACAATTATTTACCCTTTCATGTAATACAAGAGCCAGGAGTCACTCAATGAAATTGAATGGGCAGCAGATTTAAAACAAACATAAGGAAACAGTTCTTCACACAATGCACAAGCCACCTGTGGAACTCATTGCCATGGGATGTTGTGAAGGCCGAAAGTAGAACTGAGTTAAGAAAAATAATTAGATAAGTTCCTGGAGGATAGATCCATCAATGTACCGCTCTGTTCTTTTGTGCCTCAGCACGCTTTTTGTTTTGACATGTACTGTGTGCTGTTGGGTACTTATTTTAGTTTCTTAGGCAGAGGAGGATGTGCTTCTATGGCCAGGAGGTCAGACTGAATACACCCCAGTAACAGTAGGTGCAAACACAATCTATTTTTGCCAGCTAAAATTAAATTTCACAAGCATTTTCAGTTGGGTGGGCCCAATGGGATGTAATGGTTCTGGGCTCCTTAACGAGTCTTTTTGATTCAATAATTCAGGCATAGAATGATGAATTCCATTGACTTCAGAGAGACTCAGTATGGGCAGGGTCTTTGCAAGTACAACCTACTACAGGCTCGGGACCTTGGATACGAATGCTTCACATTCTTAGAATTAATAATGGGACTAACGGAGGAGCAGGGGCAATAATAATTTCTTGCTTAAACCACACTGACAGATAATTAGTTAATGGACCAAATTCACTGCCCGCCCCCATCCCCATGTAACTTCATCGGTCTGACCAGTACAATCCTGCCCTAATGTTTTTAAACTCTGAAGATAAAAAATTCTCTATGGTGCCTATGATCATTTAATTTATGATTATTCATCAAAACGTAATGAGATTCAGAAGCGTGGTTTGGTTCAGATAAAAGTTTGAATTCTTATTTGGAAGCTTCCCCAAATTTTAATCTAAAATGCAGGCTGGAAAATTCATCAGAACAGGCTTCCTTGCAGTATTTCTGACACTTGCCTTGTTCTAGCCAAGTCAGAAATAGCATGAAAACAGCCTTTCTTGAAATTTTTCCGTATCTGTTTCCAGCCAAAACCAAAAATGGGGAGCTAAGCAGAAATGAGTTTTTTCCCAAATAGTTACACAAACGTTTTGTGACCAGACACCGCAACTCTTACCCACATTGAGTCATACCTCAAGGAGCTTCTTTGATTTCAGTGAAGTACTTCTCGATATAGGCCATGCTTTTTTTATCCTTGAGGGTGATTAATCGCCGGAACAAATTACCAAGGGGAGTGGTGGGGTCTCCATCTCTTGGAGCCTGGGTGCCTTCTGGAAGATACTTTAATCAAACACTAAATTATTGAGTTAAATAGAGGAGTAACTGGATGTACGTCTATGGTCTGTGTCATACAGCAGGGCAGACTAGATGGTCTAATGGTCCCTCTATAAATATGAAGGTGTGGAGGGTCTAGCCTTTGGAATCTCAGAAAGTGTGGGGCACGAGGCTTTAGGATTGTTTTTATTTTACCCAAAGTGGTTAAACCATTCCAAGTTAATTTGTTCTACATTGCTGCCTTTCATCCTAGACTGTTGCTGCTCTAGTAAAGCTAATGGACCCCGCAAAGATGACCAAGCATTTTGAACACACACACACCTCAGCTGATAATGTACAATGGGGAAAAATAGATGGAGGCAGAAAGCTAGCAGCTGGGAATCCCAGAGAGTGTTGTTGTAGAAAACGTGGGGATGTCTGCTGAAGACCACTGAAGATTTTGCCCATAAGAAGTCACAGAAGAGGTTATGGAGGGACGGGCAGAATAACGTGATAATGGAGCTAGGTATTTTTTTCCATCTGTATTATCATAGCCATTCTAAGTCAAATTGCCGAGCAGCAAATATGTAACGTGTTCCCAAAACATTTCCACAAACAGTTAAAAAAATCCAATCACTGCAAAGGCCTGTTGAATCTCAATGACTTTCTTTATTAAGTAGGCAAAGGGAGCTACAGTGAGACTGCCAGGTGTGATGTCTGACCAAGTTGGAGCAGAAGCTGCACCTATATGACAAATAGGACAGAGACTCTGCAAAGGTGACAAATTAAAGTGCATATAATCCAATTTATCCAGAAACCATCTGCTAAACCAAGGTTGTCCGGGTCACATCTGTTCTCATCGTCTTCATCTGAATCAGACCTTGAGTTGACCTTCAAGCTTACAGGCAGAATAAGAGGGGGAGAGGGAAGCATTCCATAACTGGAAACAGCGAAACAGCAAGTGAAAGAAAAGTAAACATGGTACATTTCCACAGCTACGCCCAATTATTAAAAAGCCGCAATAGAAACTTCATCAGCCGTCAGTTCGGAATACCTGCAGTAAATATTCTTGAAGTCTCCATGGGATATTAAAAACAAAAACAAAAAACCAACTGCCCCTCCATGTGTCTTCCAAGTCGATGAGAAAAAAAGATGCAGTTAAATTCTTACGCTCACTGCCCAATAAACAGGGTCAGAGAAAATCAGTGTGAAAATGACAATTGCACAGTGGATGTATTGTCTGTGAATTAGTCAGTTTCCTCTATCACACAATCAATTCAATGTCAGATCCTGCTATTTCACTGCCCTACGCACCTCATAAAGGGGTTTTGTCTCCCCATCCCCAGCTTGTTAGATATTATTATTACAAAATATCAGAGCAGCCACATTGAGTCCAAGCTTTATTAGCAAAGCCCTTGTTTTCTGGACACTTCCTCCTCCTCCCAAAAGTTATGCTTCAGAGCTAAAACTTGGCATGCAAAGCTCTCCATACGGGAGCAATGATTTTTACAAATCATTTTGGCCATTAGAGGTTTCTGATGCATTTTTGCACTCCTCTCACTCAAGATGGCTTTGTTTCTGAAACTGCCGTGTTACAGACCATTAGTCCTGCCGGGTGGACTGGACCCTTCAGTGATCAGGGAAAAGGGGGAGAATGGCCACGTTCATTTAGGAACAAGAGGCCGCTCTGAGACGTGCATGGCAGGTTATTTTGAGCCCTTGATCAAAGCAGGATGCAGACTGACAGGCAGGCAGGATCGGCACCACTTTGTGCATAAATGTTAGCCTTGCAGCCTTCATCAGAGCCATTATGTGAGTAAACGGGCTAAAGCAGCAGCCATTTTACATTTTACATGAGTCTTGGTCCCGCAGTCATGGCTGCAGCTGTTCCTTATGAGCCTCTGTGTGGGTTTGGTCAGTTCTGTGATGACTGGTCAGAGGCCCACAGACATGATGGGAGCTGAGGTTTGTTTTGGTAAAATGTTTCAGGGTGTCTATCTCATGCTCGGGTGCCTTTAAGAGGAATGTGCATGATACAAACACAGCAGCATATTCCTGCCAACGCCCACATATGCACACGCACAGCAAAATAACTGTTAAAAATCTGCCTTCCCCACCCGCAACCCTGTCCCCACTGCCTCCAAAGCCTGAGAAAACCCCTGGGCTTTGCAGTGAGCCTTGTCATTCAACAGACTGGGCAAAGGGGCCTTCATGAGGAACATACTACTAGCTGCTCTCTCTTATACCAAGGGGGTTCCTGGTTGAATGCCTCTCCGAATTTCATCTGTGACAAAGCATGGAGGAAGGAGTAATTTCTCAAGCAGCCAGGTCCCAGGCCACTTAGGGCTTTATGTGGTAAAACAAGCACCTAAAAATTCCACCTGGAAACACAGACAAGGAGCATGGTGTGATGCAAGGAGCACCATACAATGTGCTTATAGGGAGAGGTGCTGCTTCTCTGCCAGCCTGCCCCATTCTGCATCGACTTCAGTTTGCAAGTGTCTGCTAATGCAAAATGCCCCACAGTCACAGTCGGAGCGGTTACGCATGTACCTTAAATACATGAGGCTGTTCTGTATAAGCCTCCGATAAATAGGAACAATCAGAGACATTATGCGTGTGTTTCAGCCACATTAGCCTGGTTTGGGCCATTATTCGTGAGCCTCAACCCCCTGGGTATGTTCAGGGCCATTAATACCTACCTTTAAAACTCCCCACTTACCTACTGCAAGAGGCTTATCCAAGTTCCCTAAGTCACGCAGCAGCTCCTCCTATTTACAGGATCTGCACTTTTGAAAGCCTGTAAATATGAGTATGGATTATTCTATGCCTAAGGTCAGTAAATCAAGATACTTTCCTGGACTACGTGCATGTTTGTGTGTGCCAAGCTGATCCAGAGATTTCCTAGCTATTACAGTCCATTAGGTCAACAAGCTGCAATTTAAAACCAAACTTCCTCTAACTTAGTTGGACATACTAAGCTTGGGTCCTGCATTTTGCTTTGCAGCTGTTGGTCATTGATTTTGCTGCAGGCTTAAAGCAGGCTGGGCCATGCAGGGTTATAGATCTGGACAGGAACAAGGAGGGCTCTGAGGTAGGTTTGTTGGTGACAAAGGGGCAGTGACATGGCTGAGGCGTAGCACAGTTTCACTTGCACAGCTGGCAAACAGGAAAGCGATGTCAGCCATTCGCATCCCTAGGTTAACATCTGCTCCTTTTGGCGCGTGACGTTCCATAACCCAGCTGCTCAAGACCAGGGCATCGGCAGAGAGAAAGGGGGAGGGCATGGCTGCATTTTGATTTAGAGGTGACGGTCGTGGATTTGTTCTGATATCAGAATTCTTGAATAGGGCAGTACTGCCATTTATCAACGAGGGAGAAACAGATCAGATTCTCCTGAGTCACCACTCTGGGGCCATATCTGGTCATTCTCCGAGTGGTTCAATTCAATAACAGCACACTTCGACTGGCAAATTCATGCCATTTCATTTTAGCATCCACTCTGACTCCACTGCCTAGCATTAAAACACTCTGCTGACCCCTCCCTCCTCTCAGCCACAATAACCCCTCTCTCCCCATTGCTTATCTCTGGCAGGGGACTAAGACACCTAAAAGGTTCAGGTTGCCGAATGGGACTCAGAAAATCTGGGTTTAATTCCAGGAATTGCCATAGATTTTTTGTGTGATGCTGGGCACTGCCTCTGTTCTCCAGGAATATAATGGTGTTCCTTTTCTCCCATCCTTTGTCTGCCTTTATCCTTTTAGTCTGTAAACTCTTTGGAGCAAGGACTGTCTGTCGTTCTGTGAAGGTGCACTGCTAGTACGATGGGGAGCTTATCTCAGCTGGGATCCTCTAGGAAATATAGAAGTTTTGTTATGAACTGACCAAGTATCAATGACAAAAACAAGCTGTCACAGGGCAATGAGAGGCTTAGTGTATCTCTGACTTCACTTTAAGCTCCTGTTTGTCATTTATAAAATAGGCCTATAAATGGCTTCTAACCAGATTGAGCAAGAGGCATAAGAAAATGCCATTTTAGCCATTGACTGTGTGTCACCAGGTTGCCGTGTTGGGGGAGAATTACTGTTAAGTCTGAACAGGGAACTGTTTATCAGGTATTATTGTGTTATTAATTTATTGTTGCATTCGTGAGGATTTAACAGAACAGCAGTGACAGCGTAGGATGCTATAAAAGATCTCAGAGGTCTTGGGAAATAACACAGGCAGGCAGTAGTGTTGGGTTATTAGGAAAGATAAAACAATTGTTCTTCCCTGAGCTTCCTACAGGGACACAGTCAGTAACGGTCATAGTCAGTACCAATTTTTTTAAAAAAAGTTGAAAAACACTCCATCTATTCGAAAGTTCACAAAGAGTAACACTTAGGCTCATGTGATCGACACAGCGTACATGAACGGTGACAGCAAACATAAGGGAACTCTGCAGGGAAAAGGTGAGATAAATGCTATCAGTTTGATTCCAGTGGTGAGAACGAGAAATTAGACACGAAATTATTACAGAAAACTCACTACATTAAGCCATTTAGGGGGAGAAAAAATTACAGTGCAAACAGGACCCATTTAGGTAGCTCATTATTAAAAAGATTTCACACCAGCCAAAAAGAAACTTGCAAGGCATCAACAATACCCCCTGAGGTTCTGCTCGAGAAAGGGGATCATGGGACAAGCTCTGAAGAGGCAGAGGCAGAACTGAACCCAAACCCCCTATCAGTAATGATCTTCAGAACAGGTAGTTCTGAGGGCCAGCTCCTCAGCCCTGCTAACGGCCTTTTGTGATGCTCTCCAAAAATTGCTACAGGTGGGCATGAGGTCTGCCCTGGTAGAGAGGGATCCTCAGCTTCATAAATGTGGTGTGGCTGGCTCCAGGACACACCAACACAGAGCATGTTCAGGGGCTGGAGTGATGGGGCCGGAATGCAGCGTACTCCCGCAACCGAAAGAAGCACATTGTCCCCTCGGAGTCACTGCAAGCCAGCTGAGGATATGCTTCAGCCTTTTACTGATAGAAGTTAGGAAGGAACTTCCCCTCCGGGCAGGTTATTTCACAATTGTCCATTAAATGGATTATTACATCTTCCTCTGGTAACGTTCACTGCAGGAAACAGGATACTACCTGGCTGCAGCACCGTGGCAACTATTGAGTCCCTACTCTTTGCATCCTGTCCTAACCAGCTTTGTAGTATAGAAGGTGTGGGGAAATCTGCATTCTGCCCTGGAGATGGCTGTGCAGGGGCGCTGAGGGGAAGTTTCCCCGGCATGGGCGTAATCACTCACCGCAGCGGAGAGGAGGGGGCATTTCCACTGCTGCTGCCGTACTGTGTCTGTGCTGTGGATGGAAACCGAAGTCTGCAGTCCCCAGAGCTGTCAATCTGGCACCTTTCACCAGCACTAAATTCACTTAAAAGAAAACATTACTAAATATACCATGTGTGGGTGTGGGTGCCATTCACAATGAACAGGAAATCTCATTTCATCTGCTTTGGATTACACTCACTTATGATTGCCTGAGCAGACCTTGTTTGCACTGCTTCTCTCAGTCTATTATTGGCAGATGTCTTTGAATGTATGAGTTGCCTTCCCAGTTTGATCCATGTCTGAATATTACAGAGAGGCTTTTTGGAGATCATGTTAGTTACTGCTCTTGCTCTGTTTAAAAGCCTCGCTTACAGAACCTGGCGCCTTCTCTCACATTTCCGTTTCTTATTGGTATATCTCTTCTGCATGGCGTGGTTTGCTTCCTGCCTTTTAAGTGCAATCTGATCCATATGGGCAGATCCTTCTCCCCGTGTAGAGTCCCACTGAAGTCATGTGGGCTCAGGAGTCTACGTTCAGCTGAGTGCTGGATCAGGCCTTGGTGGACAGTGGACAGTTGAGAGAGAAAGGATGGTCCATTGATTTAGGGTGTTGGCCTGGAACTTAGGCGATCCAGTTTCAATTCCCTATGCTGCTATCGGCTTCCTGTGTGACTTTGGGCAAGTCACTTATTCTTTCTGTGGCTCAGTTTCCCCTCTGTAATATTAGGGATCAGATCAGTTCCCTACATACCAAAGGGTTGTACTGTGAAAACATGAGGTGATTAGGTACTCCAGTAATGGGGCCCAGCTAAGTAGACAGATTCCTTAACTAAACTGATCTACAGCCTTACCTCTCAGCAAGAATGATTTATGGGCTTTATGACCTCCTGGATAACATAGTCCGTAGTATTTCATCCACTTACTCCTGTGCTGTGCCCAAGAAAGTGTGTTTGACTAAAGGGGATCTTCCAGAAAGGCATCCAGTCTTGATCTGAAGACCTCAACAGAAGGAGAATCCAACGCTTCTCTTCGGAGTTTGCCAGAACGGAAGGAACAAGCTTGATTCAACCCGCTCCCCCTGCCTTTTTATCCACATGGCATGGGATTGCGTCTCCATGCCTGTAAGTGTCTGATAGCTGTGATGCCTTAAAATGCTGAGACACACGTGTCGCGATGCTCTGATGCCCCACACTTGTATTCTGTGGATCCTTCCAGGATGTTCCTCGAACCTTGCTTTGCTTTTGTTTTGACTAACTCTCTTTCTCTCTGTGCAGGCTCGGAGGGAGAAGGTCCCAGGTGACATCAACACGATTCACAGAGTCAGAGAGCCAACAGAGAGCTCAAGGTTTGTGACCACTTATCCAACGGCATGATTATCGGCATTTCATTTATAGAGACGCTGTGAACCTAAAAATCGTGCTTCTGTTTTTATTTTCTTTGCCTACCCTGGTGACAAGTAATGCCCTTGTAGTCTGTTTTGATTTGTGCGCAATGGGTGGGGTATCTGAGTGCCTGCCTGTTGTACGTTGAGTGAGGTGACTAGCATCTGTCACCTGTGGTTCTCTCTGAAGGGAGCATGACCAAAGTGTGCTTGGTTTGGCTTCCATTGACTTCTAGGCAGCTGTTCTAGCCAGTGCAAACCCTGATCACCCCGGCGGCTCCCAAGATGGCAGAAAGCCATGTCCCCCGTCCCCACACACTCTCTCTCTCTCTCTTCAGTTTGGCTGAGTACGGCTCATCTGCACTTGAGGATATAACCCTCTGTTACTCACGTAAGGCAGGGTGGTGCGGTGGCGGGGAAGTTAACCTAGGACACTTAATTCCCTGCTCTGTCACAGACTTCCTGTGTGACCTTAGACAAATCACTTAGTCTCTCTTTGCCTCAGTTCCCCATCTGTAAAAAAAAAAAAAAATTACATAAAAAATAGAGATAATAGCACTGCCATACATCACAGGAGTGTTGTGAGGTTAATGTATTAAAGAATGCGAGTTGCTAAGATACTATGATGATGAGGGGCCATATAAAGACTTTAGGTGACTGATGTTTATTGTTTACATATGTGTTTTGTTTCCATTTTTGGAAAAAATATGTGCAACCCCCCCCCAATTTCAATATTTTCTTTCTCTTTCTTTCTAGCTGCTGCCGCCACCCACAAAATCCCTGCTCTTATGACAAGAAATGTTCCAAGAAATTCTCTTCTTTTCTCTCTTTTAATTGTTATGTTCACACTTCAAATGAAGTGTCTGAGAGGAGGGTTTAATTTAGATTTAATAGGATAATTATTGCATGACAAATTAATGCCAAATAATTATTAAGAACATCCCTACTGAGGTTTACAGAGTTTGTAATAGGATAGCAAGCAGGTACCTGGTGGTTCAACCTTGAGAAATGTGCTACTAATAATCACGGCATTTATTGAACATACACGTTAAGTACTGCTTTAGGTGCTTTATTATCTGAAAATGACTTGACTCCCTAGATTTAGAAGATCAACTTCCCTAGACTCCAAGGACCAAGTTTTGGTACAGAGGGTTTTTGTGCAGCCATAAAAATATGCACTGGAAGGAGATACATTATGTATCACTGACAGCTCTCTGTTGTTCTGATCAGTCCAGCATGGACCAGTATGTGCTGCATTCATTGGCAACAAAAATTATAGCAACTAAGGCTGGATTGTTCTCTCACTTACACCACGGTAAATTAGAATAAATGGAGTTACACCAGTGTAAAGCTGATCTAAAAGAGAGGAGAATCAGGCCCTATGTACAACCTTTTGGGCTTCTCTTTATTCAAAAAAGAATTAGTCTGGGTACTCATTGCTGCAGGGTAATATTGAGACAAAGAACTTAGGCACTCTGAAAAAAAGAATTAAACACATTGGACCTTTGATCCATAACTCCCACTCTAGGAGCTGTCTGCATGTAACCAAGGGGAAAATATGGCCAGTGTTGTACATCAATAACAGCATCCATTCTTATACTTGCTAGGATGAAATTAGAAGGACTCACTCCTCGTCCTCACGCGTAGTTCATCAGAAGATCACCAGCTGGGGGCGAAGAAATTCCCTTCCCACATGGAGTAGCACAATCAGGGCCAATAAGGCAGAGTAATGCTTCCTCGGACACATGCAGCATTGGTCGCTGCATGAGATGGAGTCCCAAGTGGATGGACCGTTTGTCGATTTCAGTGTGATACTGTGTTTTCTGAAGAGAGGGGTTCTCCTGGCTTTAGAACTCACTTCCTGCCTTGATCTAAACTAGTCCCAATCTGATGACCTTCAGAGCATGCTCCAAGGTTGTTTTTCCTCGGACTTTTGAGGGCGACGATTGATGCCAGGGGATAATATTGAGCATGGGTGGGATGTTCTTTAATTCAACAACTGTAGAGCTCAAATGCTAATACCGGTGATGGATAGCGGAGTCTGCTGCTAGCATTGTCATTCTGTTTCACTCTGTAAGAAATCTCAAGGGAACCCAGAGTCTGGATCGGCATCTGCTTATATTCTTAGGAGTCTGAATAAATAAATAGCCCTTCACACGAACAATGAGAGAGACTCCGTGTGCGTGACCCAGCAGGAGTACCAGCTCTTAAAGATGGCACGAAGGCCCAGGGCAGGTTAATACATAATGCAGCATGTGGGAGAATGAGGGGAAGAGAGTGAGAGATTTACAGAGAACTGGTACAAAATATGCAATGCTGAACAATGCTGAGATCTCTCCCTCACCTCCACGTGCCATCCTTTGTTACTATGATTAGATTTTGAAAGTGGGGGAAAGACACCTCCTTTTCCCCTTGCACTTCTCCGAGTGTCACCTTAACCCCCTCTGGCATTAGCCAGGCAGACTTGCTCGGCTATGCCACTTGCATTCAATAGGTTCTTTGAATTAAATGCCCTGCTGGAAGCCTGAACTCTCTGAAACATTTCCTTTTGCAAATGTCATTGTGTTGTTTGGCTCACCCAGGGCTGACTGGGACACTCCTAGGACTTGAACTGGAGTTGAACTTGGCTCTTCGAGGATTAATCTGTCCCAGTAAGGGTTCTTTTCAGAACTCATTATATATGAGATAAGATTGTTCCTTCCCTCTTTCCCCCCTTCAGGCCTTGAATCTTACTGCTGTGCCATTTAGTTTAATTTAACCCAGAGCAATTAATGTCCTTGACTGGCAGTGTTTAAACAGCAAACAATTTCATCCTATAAGTGGTAGGTTGCTGCCTGGAATGTGAACATATCTTCAGAGACTATGTCAGACTACATTTCCCAATGACAGCCGTAAATAAGGCATCTGTTATATTTTGATAATATAGGTAACAAAAGCAGCCTGTGACCCACCCCTCTTTTGCATTCTCCTTCCCCAATCAGAGAGCTGCTGCTACTGGACACCCACATAAAGACCTTAGACCCTGAGCTCATGTTCTTCCTATCTGACCCCTTGTCAAAATGAATGTAATGTTGGTGAAATCTGGTACCAGCGTGACAGCCCTGGAGCTGAAGATGTCTATGAATTCTGAGAGCAGATACAGCACAGGTAGTATGTACCCATATGCTTCATCTCAGATCTGAAACAAGAAGGCAACACATGCTTCATGGGCATAATCTGGGACAGGACTTCCTGGCCTCTTTTGCCCCTGCAGCAGTATAGAGGGGATGGAACCAGACCCTAAGGAACCCATTGGTGTAAATTTTGCTGGGTGACAAAGAACTGCTGCAATGTTCTACATTGCCCTTCCTCACTGCCCCCACCAACGGGGCATGCCAGGGGACACATTGAGGAAGGGAGAGGGGCATGGCTGGAGTTTTCACCAGTCACCCCATTTGGAGCACACCTGACCCCTGATATGTCAAAACATGGAAGGCCTAAAGCCACCTTTGCTTTCTCTCTCTTCCTGCACTAAGTGCAGGAAAAGGAGAAATGGGAATCTGGCCTTCGGTCTTAGTTTCCTCCACTGAGGCTGCCAGTAATGGTGCCAATTCAATTCTAAATTACAAAGGGGTTGTTTTCTTTTTTGGTGTGATTGGAGTCCCAAGAAGGACTGGACTGGGACCTGCTAATTTATGTCACAGAGGCTAAAAAATAGACAACAGGTTGTAACAGCTTTTAGTCACTACCAACCTAGGCTTTGAACCAGGAATAATTCTATATCCTATTAACAGTTCCCTTGACCAAGCTGGTCTCAAATCCTTCTCCCACAAGAATATCTATAGAATGAATTGAGCCGATGGTCTGACCCAGTATGACCGTTCTTATGTTCTTATGAGCTGTTTTTCTGAGGTGTTAAATGCAACTGAGGGATACTAAATATCAGTTCCAAGCAAATGATCCCATTTAGTGTGAGGCTGTGCCTTCCCCTAGGAAAACCTAGAGAAATGCTGATGCCCTCAGAGGCTTGATTTCAGAAAGAAGGCAGAGCTAAAGTTATCTGAGGTGGGCTGACTGAAGTTCACCAGTGGGGAAATGTAGAAGGTAGTCCCTCCAAAATTTCTATTAACATTTAACATTTCCCTACATCAGATTTAAAAATATGGGCTCATTTATTATTTAGCATCTTCCCATCTGATATTTCACCTGCTGCCAGTTATGATAAGCCCCGCATAGTCTCCTGGGGGCTTTTTTTCATAGAGTCAGTTGATACCAGTATAGCTGCAGATAAATAGCAAGATAGATGGGTAACCTTTCTATCGTCTCTCTTCCAGGCTAGTGAATTTATAGTCAAGTTCTCAAAGGGTGGTCTGCTATAAAGAAAAAAACCTATATTTCTCACCAATTGATACGTTTCATTTTTTTTAAATGAATTAAACATGAAAGGAAAAATTATATTTAACAATACATCAAATATCTTCAGCATATTTTAAAACCAGCCAATCATCTAAAAATAAATGACAAAGATTTTTTTTAACTGGTTTTCTGAGATATGGTGAGACTATTATTTTGGGTCTTACCATATGTGAATATGTTTAAAATACAGTGCTATGTTGTATAGTTTAAATATTATTTATTTCATAAGAGTTTAAGATATTTAAAATACCCTCATGATACGTGGCAAAACACACGCACGCACACACACATATTGTGCCTATCATATATATCTATATATGTCAGGCATATTTTCCCATGGGGCAGAACATGACGAGCAAGTTATAGGAACCTGTGCATTGCGATTTGTTTCCATTTAAATTACCATCTTGAAATGTATAACATTTTTCTAAAACTGCCATTATATACAATATCTAGAAGCCAAAGTATATTTCCATGTCCCAATCTAACAGGTCCCATTTCTTTTCAAATGCATATGTCTCTTATGAAAATATGCTAATATTTTTCTATTTTTTATTGCATTTTATTTTACTTTTTCTCCCCACATGAGTTTTGCGTGTACTAGACTCACATGGTAAAGAGTGTTTGCAGTGCTGTTGTAACCATGTTGGCCACAGCATATGAGAGAGACAAGGTAGGTGAGGTCATATATTTTATTGGACCAACTTCTGTTGGTGGAAGGGACAAGCTTTCAAGCTACATCTAGCTCTTCTTCGGATCTGGGGAAGGAAGCAAAGTATATGAACTTCTTTTATTTAGTTCAGACATTCTGCCTCCTTCTCCAGACCTGAAGAAGAGCGCTATGTAACTTGAAATCTCGTCCCTCCCACCAGCAGGAGTTGGTCTAATAAAGGATATTTCCTCACCAACCTTGTTTCTCATGGTAACGAGTGGTCATCATTCTGGATAAATTGGTTGGTGCATCCCTATGGTTATGGGAGATTTGACTTGTTATGAGAGTTGCTAACCTTTAAGCACCTGAGTCAATACGATTCTTCACATTCTTTAAGGTAAACATGCTGAATGCCCCAGTTAAGCAAGGTACTTAAACATATGACTAATTTTAAGCATGTAAGTGCTTCCATTGGTTTCAAAGTTTGCTTAAAGTTAAATATATGCATACGGCCCCTGATTCAGTAAAATATCTTTGTTTAACATACTGAAATCAATGGGACATCAGCATGTGCTTAAAGCTAAGCACATGTTTACGTACTTCCCTGAATGTGGATGAACTGAAGGACATACTCTCTAAGTGCTTTGCTGGCTTGTGGCCAGATCACTCAGTACTTTATAGGACTGGGCTCATAGATTCCAAGGCCAGAAGAGACCCATTGTAAGCACCTCTCCTGACCTTCTGTATAACACAGACCATAGAGGTTCCCCAAAATAATTCCTAGAACAGATTTTGTAGAAAAGCATCCAGTCTTGGTTTTAAAAATTGCCGATGATGGAGACTCCACAATGACCCTTGGCAAACTGTTCCAAAGTTTAATTGCTCTCACTGTGAAAAATGTACACCTTATTTCCAGTCTGAATTTGTCTAGTTTCAGCTTCCGGCTTCTGGATTAGGTTATGGTCTTCTCTGCTGGATTTAAGAGCCCGTTATCAAATATTTGTAAGTACTTATAGACTGTAATTAAGTCTTAACCTTCTCTCTGTTAAGATAAATAACGAGTCTATCACTATAAGGCATGTTATCTAATCCTTTAATCATTCTTGTGGCTCTTCGCTGAACCTTCTCTAATTTGTCAACATTCTTCTTGAACTGTGGACACCAGAACAAGACGCCGTGTTCCAGCAACAGTGACACCAGTGCCAAATATAGAGGTAAAATAACCTCTCTACTCATAATCAAAATTCCCTTGTTTATACATCCAAGGATCACATTAGCCCCTTTGGCCACAGCATCACACTGGGAGCACAGGATCAGCTGATATCCACTGATATCAGACTGGCAGGCATATAATTACCCAGGCCATCATTTTTTAAATAATGGCACATTAGCTTTTTTCCAGTCTTCCGGAATTTCTCCAGAGTTCCAAGACTTATTGAAAACCAGCATGTGTGAGCTCATCTGCCAGCTCTTTTACAACTCTTGGATGCAAGTTCCCAGGAGCTGTTCATATAAAAATATATTACTTTAGTAACTGCTGTTCAATATCTTCCCAAGATACTGGTGGAATGGAAAGAGTGTTACCATCATATTTTTCTCCCACCTGCCTAACAGAAGTGCTCGATAAATATTTCTACCCTTTCTGCATTATGTTGTTGCTCAGAGGCAACACTGGGATATTATCCAGTAGACTAAATTTTCATGCTGCTATTGGAAAACCAATGTCCATGTTTCTTCATCCCATACAGTAAAGCCTAGCTCTGCAGAAGTGCCCCAACAGCTGTATTGCTAGTATCACACTAGGAAGCCAAAGTTTTACCAGCCCTGAAAGCCAGTGAACATTGGGAACTGTCTACATCTATCTACTCAAAGTGCTAGAGCTGGAAAGCCTGATGGTTCCCTGAACGAGATTGTGCTTGTGCCTGTCCTGTGATCCAGTCATTGTTCAAAGAAAGAAAACACAGTGAGATGCGATCCAATCGCAATCCTTCCATCACCATTCAGACAAGCTGATTTATGATGCTAGATTATGGCAGGCAGGAAGAGACCAGGGTAATTATTACCCTCTACATACCCCATAGGAAGGTGCATGCCGTGTATTCTTATTTAAATGCCCTCAGGCAATTCCAGCTCACCCCTCTCACAAGGGGTTTTCTCCATCTCTTTGGAAAAGGGAATATGGCAACTTATTCATACCTTTTCTTCCTGTGGCAGCAACTGTAGTTCCCAAATAGAACAAACGAATGGGCATGGAACAGAGATCAAGGCCATATTGCTGCCTAGCAGCATGCTGGCACGGAGTGAATGGAAAAGAGGTAGAATAGTATCACAGCAACTACCTTTTCAAGGAAAGCCTGCAACTTCGTGTTCTCATCAGCAGCCTTCGACTTGTGGAGGGGATCATTGCAGCAAACGTCCCTGAGCTGTGGCCCTCATAACACGGCTGATGTGACATGCTTTTACAGCCTGAGCAGCGCGAAGGAAACTACAGCCCTCCTAGGGAAACAAGTGCAGCAAGAGGGCACGTTGCTTGTTACCGATGAGCTATGCTCCCTTGGTGGGTGTTAACATTCCCATGTTCAGGAAAACGTGCTCTCTTTCTGTGTTCTCGCTCTCTCTCCCCCATTGCACAGTAGCTGGGTTAGAGGACTCCCCTTGAACTAAGTTGCTTTGACAGATAAATAAGAAAACATTAATAATTTATGCAGTTCCACACCAAATTAGCAGAGAAATGTCAGCCACTAAGTATCAGCTGCTTAGGCCTTAAAATACTACATCAGGCTCGGGTGGTGGTGCTTTTAAAGAGGTGTAAGAATAAGCGGAAGGAAACAGGAGCAAGGATGGCTGAATTCTGGTCTAACAGAGGTTGATACAGACTAACGTAATCATGCATTCAAACACCTGTGTTTATAAGAATTAAGCGTGGGTATGATTTTCTATACACATACCAAGTTCCCGCTAAGGCACTTCAGGGCAAGGTTGCAATACTGCTTGCGTCAACACTGCAAACTTCATATTACCTTGTGCATTACTCTCCAGTGCAATTTTAAATATTCATCTGCTTCAGGTTATTAATTATCTGGAAGGCAGAAATCTTCACAGCCAATGCAACAGAGTGGAGATTTTCTTCATCAAAGCAGCTGTTAACGAAGTTGCTAAGGAACTGAGGATCTCCCTTTATACATGTCCCTTTTGTATCTGGCTATGTTGCAAGGCGCTGCACATCTCCCTAAACAAAACCCAAGAGGGAACAGGTAGGGCTAGAAATGGAAGCTGCTTGAGTCAGCATGGGGATGTGTATTTCAGATCCTTCTTGTCAGTGTACAGAGGTAGGAACGATCCCCACAGGACTGGAAGCAGGGTGAGCTGTACAAACCCTTTTACTCTAGTCTTCACTTTTCTCCTGCGGCTGTTGCTGTAGCTGCTTACAAGACTTGTATCTTGTGCAACACGGGGTATGTTCACATCAGATTCCAAGCACAGTGTCCCTGGAACTCTTAAAGATTAAAAATGTAGCAAACTATAAATATTTGAAATCCCCTGTAGCTGGCATATGTACTGTCTTTAAGCAGGCCTTTTTGATCTGGTGTCTGTTTTCCCTGTAACAGCAACATGCTTCTCGTAAGATTTTCTGTAGCGGCAGAAAACTCTGTCTAGCTGTGGCATGGCTCAAAGGTGCCTAGTGAGCTCTGCTGCCTATTGAGCTGATAGGAAACAGTGGTATGGAGCCTCCCAGCCCCAGGTGTTTCCCTTTCCATTTTTACACTTGTTTTGATTCTATTTGAGCACATCTGTCTGGAAGTGTGAGAATAATTGTGTGCACTAGGGGGTCACACTTTGGGTCTGGGTGTAAATAGGAACTGGCCTGTAAGAGGACAGTTGTTGATCACATAGTGCTGTACAAATATGTACAATAAAATGGAGGACATTGTCCCTGCTCCACAACTCACAATCTGTGGGTCCAGATTCTTCCACCCTCATCCACATTCTGCCAGATTCTGAGATTCTTCCTCATGCTGAAGCAACTCCACAACTGGTCCCACTGAAGGAAGTACATGGGAAAGGGCATGAAACTATGACTACTCTGCCATTTTTAGTAAAATGTACAGTATTCTATGGATAAACACAGAACTCGCATGTCCAGGCACCTTTTCACCAGTATGAAATTTCCTTCCCTTTGTATTTGGCTTAAAGGCCTAGAGATATGTCTTTAAAAGTATTTTTTGCCCAGATTGGAAGTTTTTTAACCTTCTAATAGTCTTGTAATTAAGATCCAATTTAGGCTCAGTGCTTGTTTGAAGTTGCAAACCCCTATTTGATGAGTGTGGTCAGCAGTCATGGTATTTTAGGAGGTCAAGTGTTGCTGATTGTTACTTTGGTCTTTTGAAAATAGGAGAGCTATCTGAGCTTGTCACATCATGCAGAGGGAATTAACAGAAAGTCTGACTTCTTGCTAACATGCCAGCATGACTGGCTGAGTAAAATGTCACTCACCGAAGACACTTGCCCTCTCCCACCAGTGTGTTCACATTTCCAAGATAGCTATTGGAGTGAAGTGTATTTCTGGGCAACAAATACAGTATGAATTTCCCATAGATTTATTATGTTTCTGGTAAAGAATGTATTACTCTTAGATTTATTATATTACAAAGCTGGCCAACACTGCTGATGATCTGTTGTTCAATACATTGATGACAGTCATTGGGAGCTGCATTGCCAAATGAAATGGCAAGAAACCAACCATCCAATTTAATGTCCCAACACTGCAGTGTTCTCCACTGCAGCGTAGTGGGTAGATATTGTTGCATAACAGCATGATGTTCCATTGCAATGTAATCAACCTACTGCTATGTCCCAGGTGACCAGGAGCTGCTTAAATCAAGGCATCGAAATACAATATTGTGATTCATAACAATGAAACTTATTGATCCCGGCTGACCTAAGGCCTCAACCCAGCAAAGGATTTAAGCATGTGCATAACTTTAAGCACCCGAAGAGTCCTTTGGACACACTTAAGCAGGATCCAGAGCTGAGCCGATAATTCATAACAAAAATATATTTAATACATTTTTCTCTTTTCCCTTTGTGGAATACCCATGAACAGATCATCATTTTCTTGAATATATTTGTTGTTAAAATGATTTTGGGAAATTGTTCATGAATTCAATTTACTTTTGGGGGCCCTGTTGAGCTGCTTGGATTTAACTGTGATTGGTCACATAAATTACATGGTATTATTTCTGTTTACTGGTTTGCTCAGGTTACCAGCATCTCTTTTAACTGATTGGTTCAAATGCTCCAATCAGTTGGACATTCACATTCAATTGGACATTCACATCAAAATCAATTGAACATTTGCATACCATGAGTATTCAGGTCTGCAAATATAGCATTCATTTTCTGTGAACACTCATGATAGCCTAAATTCACTGCACAATTAGCCATGGAAAGCAAAGACAAAGGCGAATGGATATGGCTGAGGTGAATTTGTTTAAAAATTAAAATTAAAATATGCACAGAAAGATATTTGCAATGTTTACACACCTGTCATCTGTGCCATATTAGTGTCCACCCAGAACTAAGTCCCAAAATTCTGTCCCGTCATGCACTGGGACAAAGTCTCCCCTTGATTGTCCCAAAATCCTCCTCATACATCTGGAAGAGATATTACTGGAACGCTATGCTTACCACTGTAGAGGATAGCCCTTCAAGGGAGGCAAGGATACTACTCTCTCCATCCCACCTCAGCCAGGTGTACCAGTCACTGGATTAAAAGAGACACTGGTACCTTCATCACATGAGGGAACTGAAACAATACTATGTAATTTATGTGACCAATCACAATTAAGCCACAAGTGGTCAAATGGCAAGCCCAAAAGTCAATGTACTTTTCCATGGAAGTGTGGGGGAAAGAGAGAGAAAGCTACCAACTGCTGAGATGTGTAGATGAACACTTGTCCTGAGATACTGGAATCTATTTTGCAAGGCTAACCTTTCAGGGGAGCTGATGAGGACAGAATGCGGAGTATAGGCTGTGAATGTGTGCAAAATGAAATGAGAGACAAGGGAGCCCATCAGTTGAGAGTCGACTTCAGTGCACAGGAATGTTACTGTAGATTCAGAGCACATTTTCATACTGCAACACAGGGAGACCACTGAGGCTCATGCAGCTAAGACCTTATGCAATGCTTTGAAAAAATTGTCTCCCAGGGTCCATCTGCCATAAACCTTGGAGAACAAAGGTAATCACCAATCCTTCCTCAGAGATCTGAAGAGCAAGGCACTCACATGCAAGCACCCACCTTATCACCCTTTCCCTGATATTCCTTAGACCTATAGTATGATGTTGGGGTCATAGCCAGAGCTGTTTGGCAATTTTTTCCAGTGGAATGGCTGTCCATCAGAAAATGCCATTTTATCGAAATAGACATTTTCTGTGGGAACGTGTTGATTTTGAAAAAAATTCACTTAAAAAAATTGGGGGGAAAAATCATTTCAATAGGATCAAATCATTTGGTTTTGACCTTAAGATCAATTGTTTATTTTAAAGCAACTTTTTGTTTCAAAGTTTATTTTGCTTTTTTTTAATGTCAAAAATGGAACAAAACATTTTGATTTTATCAAAAGGTATCGGCTAATTGACCCAAAATGAAATATTTCTTTTAACGTAAAAACGGCCATACTGGGTCAGGCCAGTGGTCCATCTAACCCAGTCTCCTTTCTTATGACAGTAGCCTATGCCAGGTACTTCAGAGGGAATGAATAGAACCGGTATTCAAGTCAGCCATTCGCAGTCCCTGGCAAACACCAGTCCCTGCCTATCCTGGCTAATAGCCATTGATGGGCCTATCCTCCATGATTTAAAAAAAAACCCAGTTCTGTGGAATATTAAATATATATATTTGTTCTGCTCTGGAATGATAACAAAGTTCAAAATCTCAAAAATCTTTCTAAGCTGGAAATCCCAGCCCCCACATGGCTCTAGACATGGCAATACAGCAGCATCGCACCCTGAGGTAACACCATGACATGATGACGTGACAGCCTGACTTAACTAGATATTTATTAGCAGCCAGCAAACTTTCGTTCAGAATGCAGACAAGGGGAAAAGGGGATGTTCCTGTCTGAGATTAGGAACCAGTCTCTGCCCTCAGCCTGCTGCTCCTTCCCCCCACTATAAAACCAGGTTCTCCATTACAGCCATGGTCCCCCAGTAACCCATTCTTGTCCCAAGCCCTGATGGACAGTTCTCATTGGACCATTTATGATCTTTTGAAAACTCACGAGTCGCTGAAAGAAATATCCACGTCACGGCTGTCTGGGATGCCTTTTACTAATCATGTTTGGCTTCTGAATGGCACGGCAAAGGAATTTTCAGTTAGGCCAAATGTAGCCAGGACGTTAGTGCTGACATACCTAATTTGTGCAAAAAGAGCCACGGGGTTGTTCATTGTCCCCAAGATAGGATGGAAAATCCCAACCCCTCCAGCATCATAGCACTGGACTGAGATGGCCATTGGATTCCGCACGGACAGAGCAAAAAAAAATCAGCCTACCAATCTAATCCCTCAGGGCCAGGCCCGCAACATAATGCCCCCTAGCACCCTATTTGGTCATTGCTTTTGCGCTGGCTCGAGAGAAAAGGGCCACTGTAACTAAATGAAGGGCCACGCATTGGTGAAATGGCCCTGTAACATACCGTGGTTTAGAACGTGATGTCTGTAAGGAATTGACTTGGGCATTTTGTTTTTGCTCGTATCCTGAATTGCAATTGTTTTTCCAGGAATCCACTTGTTGCCATGCTACTGCTTCACATGTTTGCTTTGGAGCTTTAATCTGAAGCAGTCACTTTCCTTGGATCCCATTCCACTTGGCATCACACCTGCTTTGATGTTTTAAGTCATCACTTTTTGTGTGTGTGCTTTTTAATACTTTTAATACCTTTGATTGTTGGATGTTGAAAAACTAAGGGAATAAATAACTGGAACAAAGACAGAAATATGTACGTAGTGAGCTTTCTTTCCTCCTGCAAAAGCCAAGTTTGTTTTTTGTTTGGCTCACAAGACTATTCTAGCTCACTTAACCATCTTTCCAAATGGACTGTGTGCAAGAGGTGGTGGTGTCTTAAATTATGTTCAATGGCCAATATGTCCAGGGAGTTGGTTAGAGTCTTGCCTGGTTCTGAGCTTCAAAATTCATTTGGTAATTAAAAAATACTCAGAAAAATAGGGATACATTACAAATCAAAGGGAATTTTTGTCTTTATAGATAGAAAACTGTTTTGTTTTTTCCATCTATGATTTTAACCTGTGTGGGCATGCAAATCCCCACAGATGTTGCTTTGAAAACTGACGAAGGACCTGATTAATGTTAGAGACATTCAAATCCAATGTTATTTTAATCAGTAGCCTCTGTCCCCTTTATCCCATTCACCCCATGCTCCCTTCCCTTTAAGAAGTCTTCACCACCTGGCTCCGCAGATCTCTATTTCTCTGCTGGGCTAGCTGATCAGTTCATCTCACAAGCATTGGCCATTCCAGACACATGGGTCATTCTGGAGTGTGCTTGAAGGGGAGCTTGCCTCTGGGTAATTAATGGTTTATTCAGCCATTAAAGTCATGGAAGTGGGGGGCAGAAGTGTCTGTTAAAATCCTGGGGTTAAGGTAAGTGGGTCAAACTCACTATGCTTTGTCTAGAATGCAATCTTTCAAATACAGCCCCAGATGATTGCGTCTATTAATGATAGTTAACTATTATAAAGTACACCCACATTATTCATGCTCTTGTTTATAATTTATATTGCCCACGGAAACCCTTTCCAACCAAGAAGCCTTGCACTGGATAGTTGAATATATGTTATTCTCTCTACATTAACCAGCTTTGCTTAGAAAATAAATCTGAGGCAATCTGAAGAGTAAATGACCCAACTGCACAGGGCCAGGGGACTTCTTTGATCATCTTCTAGTGTATGTAATAATAATACAGCATTTTATATCAGTTGATCTCAAAGTGCTTTACCAAGGAGGTTAGTCTCATTATTTCCAATTTACCGACTGGGAAACTGAGGCACAGAGCAATTAAGTGACTGGTCCAAGATCACCTAACATATCTGTGGCTGAGCAGAGACTAGAACCCAGGTAATCTGACTCCCAGTTTTGTGCACTAGCCACTAAGCAACACGGACTCACATAGTGTGAGATTTGTGAATGGGGTGTGGGGGCATAGCGTGTGCATCCTGGATGCTTTTGGGGCCTCGTGCACATGCTGCATGTTAGTCAGTTGTGCTTTCCTCCTGTTCCGTGTGTGATTTTCTCCCAGCTGGGTTCTCTGTGACAACCTCTCTAATCTCACCAGTCAGAGTATAAAAGCAAAATGAACTGCCATCCTTGGTCACATGTGCCCACCATGCCCACTGCTTCCCCAGCGGACGCTGTCACTGCTGCACCCTGCTGGTCCTTTTAAGTGGCTCCATCTGAGAGGGGACCGTGCTGCATTTTGCATGCTCATAAATGTTAATGGGCTCCTTCTGCCTTGCATGGCATGAGCTAACATGGCATCATTGAAAGTGGATTTGTAACATACTGTACGGCCTAAGGACTTGAGCAGGACCAGACTTCCCCATTAGCCCAGATCTCAGAAAGGTGAGCAGCAAACAGTTGCTTTCACATTCAAGAGGCCTTGTGGATCTGCAAGATTTACTGTCTGCTGCTAAGAATCTGGAGTGGAAACACATTCAAACAATAACAGATTGATAATGAAATATTGATTGCCAGAGCGCGACTTGTGTTGATTTCACTCCCTTTGCTCTTGCAGAACCCAGAGTGTCTGAGAGCTTGTCGATCAGCTGGTGGTGCTGCCACCGTGGCAGCTTGGTGTGTCTCTGTGCTTCTTAAAAATGACTGTGATTATTTTGGGGCACTTTTGAATGTGTGAATATTTCTCATTTTCTCCCCTGCCCTTGGGGTCACTCCTTTGTTGTTATTTTGAAAATGAGATGGTGCATCCTGAAAAGTCTTTTCACAGAGCAAGTGTTTTAATCAATAAAGCGGCTCAGCAAGGCCAAAGAGCTGTAATTTAGGAGCGGATTTGCCAGCTCGTTCATTTCTTACATTTACCACCACCTCCTCTCATCCCCATCACACACCCTTACACCTGGGTAGCCAATCAAAGGGAAGCTCTGAAATTCCACTAGGTATGATTTGTTCTTTATTCTTTTTTGGGAGGAGCCAGTGAAAAGTGCCAGACTGTGGAATGATAAGGCCATGTTGTTTTGGTATTTAGAGCAGAGGATCTATTTATTACCCTGTAACCTTGCGCAAATCTTGAACAAATGACTTCATATCTTTGCTGTTTATCTGCAAAATGAATGTTATAATACTTTGCAAGGATATGCTTGAGGCTTAATTAATATGTGTTTGTAAAGCGTTTTGGGTTTGGTGCATGCAATGTGCTATACAGAGCAGTATGGTCATTGTGCTCAGTTAAGGGCAGCGTATGGGGGATCATGTTCCTTATGTTATTTAGCTATACAGGGTAGATAGCACAGCTCTGATTATGCCAGGTAACCCCCTTCAGGGGAACATTGGCAGGTGAAAACATGCCCAGTGCCTCAACCTGTCACCTTAAAGCTACTTAAAATCCCTCGTTGCTGTGTCCTGCACAGAAAGCACCAGTCATGAAATATTGTAATCTCCGGATCTTTCCGGGAAGACAACTTCAGATCTTCCATTAGAGAGGTGTGCTCAACTCAGAGGGAAGGAACTGACTGACCGAGGAGAATAAGCAAAGAATACCCCATCTGGAATGTTGCATTAAGAATGTAAATAAAAAGACATTGAGAGGGAAATGTAAGTGCCACTAACGAAGGAACACTTATTCCTTGCCAGTCTAAGCTAGTGATTCTGTTCCCCCTAATTGTGAATGGAAGAGATGGCCATATCCTTTGAGATTTAAAGTCAGTCAGCATACTTTCTCTCAGAAAAAGTTGCTTTTATTTATGTGAGAATGGGCAATAGAAAACCTAGCATTAAAATGTGTGCCTTTTTTCCCATTTAAGCAATGAATGTTCAGTACCTCTTGGGGATAGACTCTGACTGTCACACCAAGCCATGCTGATTGTATGAGAGTCACCTAGGCTAATTGGAAAGGCAACTAAAATGGCTAAAAGGACCAACCAACACCATAGCGGATTAGGCCAGGATTGTAGGTTGTACCCTCAATTTATTTCCCATCAACACCATTTCCTACATCCTAACCTCTCACTGTTGGATTTTATTCCAACATTGTCCTCTGGCTTCTTACACTGAACACTGAGACTATCTCAGGCATCTTAGGATGGGTGTTAATAACCTGATTCAGTTCCCTCTTAGGAGAAGCCCCCGCCAGTCCATCCCTCCAGGAGACCCTTTAGATCCCTGGCATCTCTGGCTCAACAAGACAAGATAGAAAGCACTATCTAAACTAATACTATGCTTGCAAGGTGACTGCACACTGGGTGCAAGTGGGCTTAACTGAAATTCATTTTCTAAATTCATCAAAATGTTCACAAACAATTTTTGCCATTTTCAACCCAGGAATTTGAACTAGGATCTTTCTCATGCCCACATGCATTAGAGTACACAGTGGACCAAAGGGTCAGCACTTTGACTCGTAATATAATTTAGGGGAATGTTTTAGCGGGTCTCAAACCAAGCTCTGATTTTGTGCCTTCCCCATACCTGAGTCTGTCCACAAAGTGGATAGGTGCCCTTTCTCCATATGAAAACGACATGTTAATTATGGAGATGGTCGAGACTTGGTCCTGTTCTTCAAGGCACTCAATATCCTGGGTTCAGATATCTAAGAGATTGCCTAAAGTGCATGCCCTTGTACAAATGTGTGCAAGCCTGCATGTTTACAGGCCTAATTTGTCTCAGAGGGTAAATATTTAATGTATGATTTTTGTTTACTGGTGATTTAATAGGCAAATAACAAACACATATTAAAAAACCACCTTTGATATTAATAAAAGTCATTAAAGATATAACAATTAACAACAAGACATGTTGCCTAAAATGCATTACTTACTGCATTGACTGCTAATGAGGAAATTTTGAATCTAATTTAATGAACTACTTTGAAAATATTTTATTACCAAAAGGACAAATAAATTCTACACTTATCAGAATCTGCTCCTTTGGAGAACTTCTGGTTCTTCTCTATAGCCCCAGGAATGGTGTTATCTCAAATGCATAATAACAGGAAAGTTTTGAGGTGATGAAGATGTAAAGATTTTTTCCAAATTTTGTGTCATTAATTGAAATGCAACCCTGGTCAGTAGAACTGGGTGACATTTTTCAAATGAAACTATTTTTCACTGAAAAATGCAGTCAAACCAATATTTTGCAAATTTATATTGAATTGGCTGAATTGTTTATTTTAAAAGAAAATCAAAAAAATTGAAATGCCATCGTGAGATAACAGCCATGTTTAAATCTCTCTCTGAGTACTCAAAATAAACCAGTGAAAGGAAACTGCATTTGTCTCCCAACAACCTCCCGAATCTTTCCTTTTTCAGTTTAACTTTGCCAAGGATTAAGAATAATGTTACATCAAATATTCACGTGGAAATGGAGAAGATAGCTACCATACAGTCCTATAAAGCACCTCAGCAGCGTCTTGAATGCTCCCTCTCCCCCTTCCTTCTTCAGTCAACAGTCTCCATGCAATGAGAAACAATCACTTTCTTGGTCTCTCAAGGGGACAGCCTCATCTGTACACAATTTGTCATTTAGTGCAGTTAGATGAGAGATCACGTCCTTCTGCTAGCCAAGCTGTGATTCTACTGCGCAGCACCAGCTTCTGTCCCGCTCCTTGTCCCCACTAGATCTGTCTGGTTGTAAACAGCTGAAATCTGGTTGCAGCTTACACCTGGGGATAGCCAGGGAGTAACTTTTTCCCAGGATTAGCTCCAACCTCATCTGAGCTGAACAGAGCCATAGGCAAGAGGCAGCCCATGTATTCCTGAGCTCTAGGCCAGCTGTGGCATTGACTGCTTTGGGCATGTCTCTTCACCTCTCTGTGCCTCCTTACTTGCAGAAGGGGGAGATGCTTGCCACTCCCTCTCAGGGATGGTTGAGAGGATGCTTATATGGCACATAATAAGAATGACTGGTGGGGAGAGAGGTTCAAGACAGCTGCAGCCTAGCCAAGCCAGTCGGGTGGAACAAAGAGGCTATAATTTGGCCACAAATTCCCAGCAACGAATTCCACTGGAGGTAACTGCTGGATCCAGGTTTGCATGCCATCCCCATTGGCACAAAGCGAATGTCAGGGATTGGTGGGGAGGGAAGAGGGTGTGCCCAAGTAGACCGCTCATAAGACTATCCTCCACTGATGGAGGGCCTATTAAAGATCCTGTATCAGTGGTGCAATGTAAAGCAGCCCAGCTGCAGCTCCGAATAGTGTAGAATGGGGGGATGGTCCTGAGAATCAAGGTGCTGTAACAGCTCCCTGACCTTCTCCTCCTCCTCCTCTCTTCTCTGTGGAGGGGCTAGCATCCCTCTGGTTACCTGCCTACGAGGAAAGCCTCCAGTGCGTGTGTGTGGCAAGTGCCACTGAATTAGACAAACCATAAACTACCCTACTCCCGCCATAATTTCTCCCTCTACTGCTTGCTGGCCTGGGCCTAAGAAGTTCTGTCTGGAAATGCAAAATAAAGGAATAAATCAAGTATGGCCTTTAGTCAAAAGGAGGCAGCCTGGAGTTTCTGAAACCTCTCTCTCCAGAGTTACTAGTACCTGGAAATTGAACTGAAGGGGGGGGTGGGGGAAACGAGGGAAAAGCCATGGAAGTGAATGAAGGGAAAACTACAAAAGCTGCTGCTTTTCAGTAGACTTTTACCCACCAGCTTTGACATAAGTACCATATGCCAGCTGTAAAATATAATTAGAGCAGTGAATCAGAAAGGAGCTGTCTGTCGAGCCGCACAGTGTGTTCTCAGCCAAAGAGAGGGATGTGAAATTCATGCAAATAGGGCCCAGCTCCAGAGCTTCCTACTTAGGAAACTGAGTGTGATGCAATCAGCAGAAAGTGTTTGCACCGGTCTGAAGATTTCACATGCTCTTCTGAGTCAGCTTTCACCTTCCAGCTCTGCGTTAAGTTGAGCGAGCGGCTTCCCTCCATCAACTTTTGCACCCAAAACTACTTAAAAAGTGTAAATGTTCCATTGTGTTGCTTCTCAGTTCTTATGGGGGTAAAACTAAGGCCAACCCCGACATTTTTGGATGTGATTCCATCTCAAAGCCTGGCCTGTGTCCCAAGATGTGGAAAAGTAGGTCTTCCAGCTCAGTAGGGTCATTGCTTTGATGTCAGCCAGACTTTACCCAACAATCCATCAGTCCATCAATTATGTTGGCTCAATCCATGGTCTCAATGATGGACTCCACAACTGGCTAATTTAAAGGACTCCTTTGGAGACAAGAACCTTCCTCGTTTCATTTTGTTTGTGGATTTAATGCAGGTGAAAGTATCAGATTGATGTGAAATTCCGTCTGTATATCCACAGTACAGGTGCAGCACAGACAGCAGACCCATTTCAGCTAGAAAGGCCCCCTTTTCTAGAGTTGAGAATGGAGCTGAGTCTTCGTGGCCCCTTCAGATCCTTGCTGTCTCTCACTAGACTGCCAGCAAGTAGGGAGAAGTAGTGCTAAATGAAAAGGGAGATCTGTTTGCTAGGAATTGGTCTGAGCCCCACTCATTCACGTCACGTAGAGCACCACGCAGATGTCGTATTGTAAGAACTAAGAATCATTACAGACGTGGGCTCAATTTGAACTGGTGACTTAGAGGCGGTCAGTCTAGTTCCGTGAGCCATCATCTCTTTTCATATGGGCTGTGTTTGGGTGACTGAAATACACAGAAGCATTCAACCCAGCTCTGGGAGAAAATGCTGCCATATTAACTCCATCAATAACTGATTAACATACTAGCTAGCGATTAGAAAGGGCCTAGAAGAGGTAAAGTCCTATACCAGTGCTAAGCACTGTTATTGTTTCTGCTCCCATTACCCAAGACGAAACATTCCAACTCCTTCACCTACCATGTCCACCAGCTTACCTCATCTAAGAGCAGGAAGTACAAACTTGCCCTTTCCTCTTGTATCTTATTCATCCAAGAGTTGAGAATCACCCCAGGGCCATACTGAAAGAACATGATTGTGCCAATGTTGAAACATAAATGAAAGGCATGTGATGGGCCGTTGTCTGTGGAACCCCTTTTTTTTCTGTATCTAAACCACTGCGTGATACCAGTTGGCTGTGTTGATGGATATTGGATGTTTTCTACTGTCTTGGTCCTGGTTCCCGTAGGATCCATTTGCCAGCAGGTAACTCCTTAAATGCAGTGACTACCATAACTACCTCTGAATGCCCCAGGTATTATATAACACTATATTGATTGCCAAGGAACAGCAGCAGCACAAGTGGGAAACATGGGCAATCGGCACTGAATGGGTGAAATTTCACGGCCTACACATTCCCCACAACAAACGTTGTCCCCAGGGAAATTTGTAATTCTAGTGAAAAATGCAGATTTGGTAAATATTTAAAATCCAAGGAATGGGCCAGTTGCGAAGAAAGGGTAAATCCAGCCTCTGGAGCAAAGAGCATTCCCTGCCCAGTAAACAAGCTGGCAGAGAATCCAATGATCCTTTTGTTCCTGATGAAGAGAAGTAATTGTGTACTAACTGCAAAATTCTTCACGATGGAAATACAGCTTGAAGCAATGGCTCTTTCAAACACATTCAGTTCACTAAAGGCAGGTGAGTCAGCGCTCTGCATGCTGTGCTACTCCAATATTTTAGGGGCCTAGTCTGCTATCTGGGCAGTTGTGGAGATGGGGAAGGAGTGAGAGAATGAGAACCCCTGGCCTGTAACATTGTTTAGGCTGCATCTATATGAAGACCAGGTGTCTGCAATATGTAACAAACAGGCCTCATATTTCAGCTGCCAGTAGTTTCAGAAGGGACCAAATGGAATGGACCCCTACTAATTCCTAGAGCGGGTATGGCTGGATCTTTACTGAAGTGTGTTGGTAGGAAGGTGTGGCAAGGTTCACTGCTGTTCCTGTTGTATTAGAAAAGACTCCTTTCTCCTGATGCCTTGTGAATTCATTCAAGAAATGTCATGGAAGAGGACAGATCTTCAGCCTCAACTCCCCACCTTCCAGTGAGCTGGGCTAAGTAACAGACTGGGAGTGGTGGTGAGGAAGAGGGTGCGGAGGTTTGAATACGTCCACTCTCCCTACAGACAGTGCCAGTTTTAAGTGTTAACATGCGAAAGCCATTTTGCAGTGCAAAGACTTTTTAGAAAGCATGCAAGACCATAAAGTCTTACCATCTCATCCATATGCTAATTGCCTCGTAAAGAATAAAACCTCCAATAAGTCCAAGATTGTCATCTGACCATTCAAATCAAATCCCTTTCCGAGGCAAAAGCAGACAATTAAAATGTCCTTTTGTGAAAGGAAAGCACGGAGCTAGCTATGATGGGTGTAGTACCATTTTGGAGTGGGAGTGGTTGGAGTCTATTCTGAGCTCAGGTTAATTTTTCCATCAGTCTGAGCGTATGTCTACACAGCAAAGAAAAACCCGTGGCTGGCCTGGGGCAGCTGACTCGGGTTCCTGGGACTCGGGCTTCTGGGCTGATTCACTACTGTGTAGATATTTGGGCTTATGCTGGAACCCAGCTCTAGGACCCTACAGGGTGGGAGGGTCCCAGAGCTCAGACTCCAGTCCAAGCCTGGAAATCTTCACAGGAGTGAAACAGACCTGCAGCCCCCAAGCCTCGCGAGCCCCAGTCACCTGTCATGAGCCAGCCGCAGGTTTTTCTAGACAGACCCTGAGAGATTCGTAGTCCATGTCTCTTTGGACTTTGATGACAGGGGTGGCTTCCAGTGCTTGTTCCCAGAATATTTTCACATGCAAAAGAGGCTCTCTCTCAAAGTCTTTCATCATTCACAGATCAGCAACCTTTTGAGAATGGGCAGTCAGGTGACAAACCAATCCTGAGCCAATAATCTGCCTGTCGCAGTGTCAGCGCCCAGGTGCCTGAGCAGTGAAGCCTTTCTCATTTAGGGCCCGGTTCCCATAAGGTGCAGAGCACCCTTAACTTCTAGTGGAGCCAGTGGAAGTTGAGGGACGCTCGGCATTTTCACAGTTGATCAGTCAACACTTTGCAGGACTGGGCGCTGAGGCAAAGCTCCCACTGAGTTCAGTGATGCGGGGTCACATCCTTAGCCTCTCAGGTCTTGGGATAGGGATCACGTCTGCCTCCTAAAGGGATTTTACTTCTTGCATAACTGGGATGACTCTGCTAAGCAGGAAGCCACAGTTCTCCTCAACCCCCTCCCCATCTCCAAGGTCGACATGCAGGCATATCCCCTTCCCCTAGATAATAGAAGGCAGGGGCAGAATTTAAGGAAAGACCTGGACCAGGAAGTAACCTTGTCCGTGGGGAGGAGGCAGCCACATGGCAAGTGGAACAGGCAGGGAAGCTGAATGCAGAGGAAAGCACCAAGCAACTGCATGCAGAACAAACTGCAGCAGAGGCCAGTGAACCATGCGTGGAACAAGTTGTAACCGTTGGACGCTGCTGCCCGGTTCAGGTCGGTGCAGGATTTTTAGGGAAGCAGCGGAGATGCCAGCATAGAGGGGCTCAACGAGACATGCCAGTAACCAATCCCAACTTAGAAACCGAGCTATGCTTTGTCTCTAGCAGAGACTGGCCTGGAGAGGCACTCCAGGCACATGGCCTTAACCTCTAGCAGAGTGCTCCCCGCCCTCCACCGAGGGCCCGAATTGGAACCTCTGTTTTATGGTGAATTACAGCTGTTCCAGCCACTGTACCTGGGGTATCTGCAACCTCCCCTTTCTGCCAGCCCCTCATTTAGACACGTCTGTGTCATTATGAGGACTCACCAGGACTAGAGCCGAAAGAGCCTCACATCTGAAGGGGCTTCAACACTTGCCTCCGAGCCCTGGTGCCCTCCGTACGCTACTGGTTCCTTGGATGTGTGGGGTGCCGGAGCACCTGCTGCTGTCATTATATTGCAACCTCCTCTCCAGCTGAACGTGCCCTTATTTAAAGAAACGCCACCGTATTCTACAGCAATAGACCGCAACGTAGCAGTGATGCTGCTGTCTGTGGTCGTGTCTGGTGGAGGTGCTGTAGAATAATTTCTCACTTGTTTGTATGCGAATCCGGGTTGTTTTGCCCAAGTAAATTTAGGCAACAGGGAATGACTTTTTTTTTTTCCGTCAAAAATATCTATGTAGGTGCTGAGTGCTCGGATTCTGGGGCTCTCCGCAGCCGGGCATTGGGGCTCCCTTGACATCAGTGGGCCTTTTACCTTTGTGTGGGGGCAGGACCACAAAAGACTGAAAATCCCAGAGTCACCCTCGCTTTCGCTAGCATCACCTGCCACTTTGCCCAGTTTCTGGCGTTTTGCTGCATCTCCGCATCAGCCAGCAAATGGGTGGGAAGGTGCCCAAACTTCTGTTCTGCTTCATATATATTTCCTCTTCTCTAATGTTGTTTGTGTTTTCCAGCAATGTTTGCTCAGGATTCAGCAGCTGTCTCTGCTCCTGTGGGAGAAGGAGGCCGGCTACTGAACTTCTTTCTTAGCTCCCCACATTTGGCTCAGTGGTGCTGCCAGCCAGGAGGGTGGGGTCCTCCCCAGGGAGTGTATTTTACATCTTTTTTTTATTGGCTGTTGCCATGTGCAGCCATTCACTTTCCTGGTTATCAGTGGTTATTGGTTATCAGTGCAATGATTTTTATTTATTTTAATACCAATACAAATAAAATATGCAAATAGGAGAAGATATTTTTTTTAATTGTTACCAGCAGCAAAGACCCTAGTCAATAAGGAGCTTAGCAGTAGTCATAGCAACAGGTGATACGTACCCTGAATGAAGTATACACCTTTTTCCCTCCTCCTCCCACATCTTTTGACCTGGAATGTGACTTCCTGTGAAACAAATGAACGTGTGGGGAAACTGAAGGACGCTGCAGCCAACCCCACCTTGGGCTGAGATCTCAACAGATCTCCTAAACTAAGTGAGGTTGAACTGTGTCAATATTTTGACAGGAGCTCTCCAAAGGGAAACCTAAGTTTTGTTGGTGATTCAGTGACTTCAGAGAAACCATGGTGATTTATGCCATCCGAGAATATGACTCTCTTGCTGAATGCTTAGGAGGCCAATGCTTCCCCTGTTACAGGGAATACTTATTGCTTTATGTAAACCTATTTCATATAAGTGAAAGCTATACAAAGGGTGGAGGTAAGGAAAGAAGCAAGTTAAATCATCCACGGGTGGAACTCAGGTCAGGATTAAATCTGAGCTGGGTCTGGAAGCTGCATTCCAGCTGATCATTAGACAATTGAACCAGCCAGTGTTTTAAAGCTGAGGTCAGTGGAGTTTTTTTAAAAGAAAATACTATTTACTAACACGCTGAAACAGATTTATTAAGTGCCTGCAAAGAGACTTTTGACAATCATCTGGAGCTTATTTCAGCTTACTCAGAAGAGGGGAAAAAAGGAAAGCTGCTATTGAATAATCGAAGATATTGTCAGTTCTTCTCTAAGAGCCCAAATCTGTGTTTAGTTGGGACTATTTTTTCCAGTGTACATTACTTTGCATTTATCAATGCAGAATTTCATTTGCCATTTTGTTGCCCAGTCACCCAGTTCTGTATGATCCTCCTGTTACTCTTTGCAGTCAACTTTGGTCGAGTTTCATCCTGATGCAGAAAGGGAAAAAATGCTGAAATCTTGTAAATTTTCATAGAATGGGAAAACTGCTTCCCACCCAGCTCTAGCCAGGATTTACCTCCTGAAGCCTATATCCTTGTCCATTGCTGAGTTTAGGCCCATAGCTCATCTCAATAATTAGGCTCTGCAAAGTTTTGGTTGGCATGTCCATCTTCTTTGCTCGTGTTGGTGTTGCTCACTCTTTGGAGTAATGGCATCTGCAGCTCCTATCATTTCAGTTTTTCGTTTCCTCTCTCTCCCTTATTAGGATGCTATTGTAAAGGTAGGACAGTGCAGAACGGCTATGGCATTGCACCCCAACGATGACTTTATTTCAGTGATTTCCTGTATCTACATTTCGGAGGTGCTATAGCGAGTAATAAGATATTTCTGCCTCCTTTAACGTTCTATCTACTGGGCACAGGAAGCTAGGTCTGGCCAAGTGGAACATGAATGAGCTGCACTCAGTGTGCAAATGACTTTAAATATGTCAAATTTCCTGCAGCAAATGTATCATTTGCTCTGTAATGGCATCCCTGTCCTTAAATTGGCACGAGATGAAGGACCTGCTGCAAATGTTTCCATTTCCATTTTAATCAGGAAATTAGAAAATGGGTATTAGAGCTAGGAAGGTAGTACAATTTTCCCCCATGAATATTTATTCTAATTTTTGAACAAATTATGTTCACTCCCCTTTTGTGTTTTTACTTGCCACAAACACTTCGGTGATTGGGTTATATTGGCAGGAAAGATCACGAAGAGCTGATTTCAGAGTTACCTGAGTGATTATTCATGGGAAACAAATTTTACATTTGGACTCATGAATATCTAGGTTTGATGGAGTGGGAATTTTCTATAATATTTTGTAATGAATACTGTGGCTGCCTCAGTTTCCCCTGTGTGCTGCATGGTTAAATAGATGGTGGGAAAAGGTTGTTTTCTCTTTGCAGAGAACAAGAGATACAGGTGTGACTGATACGAAGCTGTCTGGAGGCTGGGGGTCCATGTCCACACAGAATCTGAAAAGACAATGGCCACTCCAATTGCCTAGGCATTTGGTACCTAGCAACTAATGCCAATGCATGGCTCATCCCTCTGTGGGAAGTCAACTGTGTTTGAGAATGAGAACAAAGGCTTGAGGAGGGCCAGGTTGGGGGGTTGTTAAGGGTGGGTTGCTGGAAGCTGGAGAATCTCCTGAATTGGGACCAAAAAGGAGTCAGAGGCTCTGGGCTGCCCAAGATGGACCCTGCTGTAACTTTCTGTTCTCTGGGCTAACCAGGGACTTTCTACACTGTGCTAAACACTACTGCTTTTACCCGCCTGGCTGAGAGTCCCTGCAGATGCTGAAGGTGGGAGTGCATTGCACCCTGGGGGTGTACATGTCTCTCTCAGGTGTCCCACTCAGGTGAACTTGCCGAAGGGGCCTCATGGTGTGAAGCAGGAGCACTGATGGCTCTGAGGTTCGATCTAAGGAGGTGGTGGAGCCAAGTAGCTTCCCCTAGTGAAAGAGTGAGACCTGAAGGGGGGTCTGGCATACTGAAGGGGTCCTCCTAAGGACTGTTCTAGAGCTGTTTCAGAGCGCCAGACCTGTGTATCCATGGCATTGTGCCAGAAGTGTTTGCAGTCAGGGCTAAAAAACAACCTCATTCACTTTATCAGCCCAACCAGGCAACAGAAATGATGCCATGTAACTCATCGGACCAACCATAACTAAAACAAACAGTTTGAAAAGCAAAAACAAATGGAGGAGTTTGTGACCAACTCTCAGAATTAAATCTCTCTCTCTAGTCTCACAAGAATGAACATATTAAAGGAAATCATATTAACGTTCTGTATTACTTAGCGCCAAAAGGTCCACAGCATGATTGCGGCTCTATTGTGCAACGCGCTTTGCCAATGTACAGTAGGAAACAGTCCCTGCCCCAAAGACTTTATAATCCAACAGGTGGGAAAGGGAGTGGAGGTGTGATTTGCCACTTCACACAGCCTGTCAGTCTCAGGACTAGAATTGAGTTCTCCAGAGTCCAGTGCATTGTGCCCTCCACTGGACCACCCACTCCCTTTCGCTGTGAGTGTGTTCTGTTTGGGGATTTTCTGTGAGCAGGAAAAGATGCTAAATTTACTGAATGCATCATTCACTCATTCCTAACGGATGATAAACTATCTATCTAGATATCTAGTTCCGTGTACCTCACTCATCGTCAGGGTATCTGAACCCCTACATAGCAGGTTGGAGACTAATTTGCATGGTGGTGATTGGGACAAGGTTAGTCTCCCGCAGATAAATCTCCTCTCGCTCTGTGAAGTCCAGCTCGTTATATTTTTTTCCTTGACCCCGACTCCACCAATGATTCTCTCTGCATGGCAAATGTTTTCTTCCTGTGCCCGAGTTTGTGCTGCTAGCTCCCCGTAACCCGGTTCATTGTGCTCTCTGGATATACCCACTGCCTCTAGCAGCTGCCTCTGGCCCCACTTCAGAGGATATTTTCCTTCCTAGGTGAGGATTAAACAACAACAATAAAATCTCTCCTTAGAACACAAATGCTCCGGTTGAAGAACGGGTTGTGGGGCTGGAGGGAAAGGATGCTGAGTGCCTGTGATTGTATTAATCAGCCCATGTATGTGCTTTGCTGCTTCAAATTCAATCACCACTCCCTGATTCTTTCCTCCCTAGATGCAAGTGGTAAACACTTGGCTGGGATGAAATAGTTTACATAGCAAAGCAGCTGCAGTCCCCTCTTCAGCAAGGTAATGAGGCTTCATTGCCATGCTATCACTTCTTTTTTTTATTTTTATTATTATGGTGGAAATTGATTGCTATGATTGAGCACGCAGTCAAATCCTCCACTTCCTGCAGTCCCCTCTCATTCTCTACGGCCCTCCTTGCTCCCCTACCTCACTCCTCTGTGATATATTATTAACAGCCAATTGGAACGCCTTGGAAACAGTTTATCAAGTTGCACCACTGCCCATGGTTTTTGGGTTTTTTTCTGGTTGGTTGAGACTTTGCAGGCCGTTGGCATCAGTTCTGACCTGCAAGAGCACACTGAGGGTTGTGCACGCTCAACGGCGCTTTTTGAGCTTGCCTTCGCTAGGATATCTTAGCGTGTGTACACACAAATTTTAATAATTGAGTTAGCCCACATGATGCTGACTATCATTTTGCAGAGAATGTAGAAGGGGACAAGTTGAGTTCAGCATTATTTTAGCTGGTCATGGTCAAATGCTTCTAGGACTGGTGTGAGTGTATGTGTGTGTGTCTACCTACCTACCACCCACCCTTTCAAGTTATGAGGAACTCCCACTGATTCCATTTTTTAAATGAATGGGGAAAAGTTGTTTTTATTTTTTTTAATACAAAGCATACCTCACAGTGCTTTCCAAAGAGTTGACTCCTCCAGTCCTACTTTAAACCATCCAGTGGAACCTGGTGGGAAGGACCATTACAATGGTAGTGCTCATGGAGAGGTACGGGAGCCTCAGTTACTGAATGGAGATATGGAAATGTGTCAGTTACTTCATTTATTGCTCTGGTAGTAACTGGGAATCCCAGACACAGGCCAGCACCCATTGCACTAGGTAGTTTTCAGATATAGAACAAAAAGACAGTCCCCATCCCAAAGAGCTTACAATCAAAGTATAAGACTTATGTCTACACTATGAGCTAGGGCATGATTCCCTTACTTCTGTATAGCCTCAATAGCTCTCACGGAGAGAGCACAAATCTAAATAACAGTGTAGCCTTGGTAGTGGAGGAATGACTGAGCCGAGCTGAGGCCAAGCGGGTATGTACACAGCATGGCTCAGCGGTGCCTCCATTGCCAGTACCTGTGCAACCATGGCTACATTCGTACTTGGCCTGTAGAGCAGTTGTAGCCTAAGAAAAGAACCAACTGGTGGATACAGAGAAAGAGAGGAATACAAGGAAACAAAGAGGCAACACTGGTCAGCATAATAGGCTGTGGTCTCCGCATCGGGGACTAGCAAACAGCGACAGCAAACCCTGTTTTGAATATTCTATGTCCACGTGGGAAGTGATAAACAGACAGCACTGATTTGGGGGCACTTGAAAGTGCTTTCTAATTCAGTGAAGTGTTTCCCTCCACCCATCCCAAGGAAACTGATAAGCTGATCCATGGTAGAGTCCGAGTTGAAATCTTTTTTTATTTTCCTTGTGCAGTCAGAGGCTGAGAACGGTTGGTTTAGATAATTCATAGCAGAGACTAGAATCTGGATGAGATGGGATTTAAGATGCTCTCAATGTGTCAGGTCAGCAGAAAGGTCAGGTTAGGACATTAGAGTGTAACTGAAACACTAGAGACGCAATGGAAAAGCAGCATCCAGTCAAAAATGGTCCCTAAATTGGGGGACCCTGGCAGAAATTTCCATTCTTTTTCAGCGACATTTCTTGTCCAAGGCTGAGATGTTAATCTTATGTCCCTACTCATCTCCAGTTGTCTGGCCAGATAGAAGGTCTGACATATGACAGTCATTGGCACCCGATGAGTATCCAGGACAGGGAGAAAGAGAAGACAAACATCCATGGTACTTCTGAAATGTGTGGAAAATGCTTCCGTTTTTCTGGCCAAAACAGCCTCCTGCCATGAAACAGATTAATGCCTCAGCCTCTTTGTGTGCCATACAGAAATATTTTGTGCGACAGTTCTTGTCCCAAAGATCTGACAGTCTAAAGACGGACACATGGGATACTGGAGTCATTGGAAGCATAGGTGTGCAGCTGAGTACAAAGAGGCTGCTGCATTTGCCTAAGGTCAAATTCAGATCTCACGTAGGCCCAGTCTGTAGTGGGGATTTTTGACTCCATGTAGCTGTGGACATACTGCCCAGGTGGATGATGAAATTTGCACCAGTACAACTTACCCTATAGGTTACCTAGCAAGCTGCACCTATGCACCGTGTCAACATTAGCAGGTTGCACTGGGGCCACAACTGTCATTTACTATGTTTGCACAGTGCAAAGTACAAAGGGCCTGACCCGACTGACTTCTAGGCTACCAAAATACAAATGTTAATTATCTCACTGTATTATTATTGGCTGCGCCGGTGCTAATTTCCTACTCTAGAGAAGCCCTTACACCAGTTTAAAGTGGGAATAGCTTCCATGAAGTCACTGGAGTTGGACGCATGTAAAACTGGTTTAAGTGACCAAATTTTCAGGCCCATGATCACTAACCCTGCTCGTTCTTCCAGAAGACAAATGGGGGATCCCAAATTCCAGCAAGAGGTGAAAATCGGCTTCTCCTGTGTATTGAAGGGATGGATGGTCATTCCCCACTTGTGTGGATCAAGAGAGATCTCAAAGAAGCTGTACTCTGAAAGAATATGGAAGGAAGGATCAGATTTTTCAATTTGAAAATTAAAAACGGGGCCCAGGGAACTGAACTGGACACTTTATATGTGCTTCACTGATTGTCAGCAATCTCTGGCTCTGGCTGTGCTATGAAAATATGGATGGGGAATGAATCTTGATAATTCCCAACTCACCTAATCATATTATCTTGTCATCTGGATGAGAATTGACAAGTGGAAGGTAGAACAGTAACTGACACATGTTCAGCAGGTCTGTGCTTTCTTCACCATGGCGTGTCCTCATTTGCAACTCGGTGGAGTTGGTGATGGGAATAGCACTGAACAGCTGCTAGGACTGGGAGGAAATGCAATCTAGTGAAAAGAACACTCAGCTGGGAGCCAGGAGACCTGGATTTTATTCTTAGCTTTTATACTGACCAGCTGTGTGAGCCTGAGCAAGTCATTTCATAGGAGTATCAGACATAGTGGAAGAGACGTTCCGTAAAAACCATCCAATTCCATTTTAAAACTTCCTCTCTCTCTCTCTTCCCCAGTTACCTGTCTGTCAAACAGAAATCATAACTCTTCCTTTCTTGCACACATTGTGAATGTTGCCGGTTTAGATCACAAGCTCCTTAAGGAAGGCTTTCTCTTACTATGTGTTTACACAGAGCAAGCGGGGCAGTTCATTCTCAGCTGGCACCTCTAGGCACTGCTGTGATGTAATTAATAATAACCATCCAGAACTTTGCTGTTCGGGGATGTTGGCCTGGTATCTTTCACCTGCACTAAAATGTGTGTGAAAATTAAAAATAGATTTGTGAAGAATGGTAAAATCTGAGGCCTAAATTCTTTGTTGAAAAGCAGATAGACCAGATGACTTAATAGGTCTTTCCTCTCTCTAGTTTCTATGATACAGTGTTCCCTTTGAACTAACAGGTTGAGGCAGGTGTTTGGTACTCATTTGGGGTGAGAAGTCGCAAGGATTTAATACACCATATGACTAGAGCCTGCAGCAGTGAGGCCTAGACATTTGCTATGGCAACCAGAAGTAGTAAATTTGCAATGATATATGTTGCACCTACTGTGTGATCCTGATATTACACATGTATCCTGTGGCACTGAGGCACTATGATGATTGGTGCCTGATTTAAAAAAAAATAAATCTACACTGGCTAGGGAGACCACATGGTCCAGGATTGTACAGGGCCCTTTAATTAACTGATCAACAGGAAAACACAGGAAGCAAATCTGGGCCTTTGCTCCAGAACATCACTCTTAGCGGCAGTAAACTTAGATAGGCACGTAGCAGACTCTAAATGTCAGACTCTCAGAAACAGACCTATCCTCAGAATCTATACTTCAATTCAGAGTCAATTTTTCACCTAGTGTGGCAGGTCTGGGGTAAATCTTATTTATTCTGTTTAACAGACTCGTAAACTAGGTTGGTTTTGTTTGTTTGTTTTTACTCCTTCCCCCCAAATGATTAGTGTTTCTCATTGATTAGTTTTTCTGCTGATTGACTTTGTAGGGATGAAATGAAACAAATCCCTGGCAGCATTTGAAGACCTTCAGAGATGTAGTTTAAAGTAAATCCATTTTGTGCTGTTAGTTCAAGGAAGTTCCTGAAACTTGGCTTATGACGAAGGAACTTTAAAGATGTCAGCAGCCATGACTAGGTGCCAATAAACAGAACTACTGAGCTATCCCATCTCCCAGGCGTTCACTCATAGCTAGGCTTGGAAGGAGAAGATTTTAATCAGTATATGTCGATTTAACATCGATTTCACCGTAGACACACAAACCAACAAAAAATATTTCCATCGATGCTCATCAAAATTTACAGCTAGACAAAGTAAAAACAAAAATGCTGCTTGAGAACTTCTTAGAGTTTGTCCTTAAAGATATTTACTCTGTATATTTTGATGTCTGATGTTGAAAATTTTTGTTTTAACAGCTATAAAGCTTTCATGTCATGACTTTCAAAGTCTACTGTCATTAAATGATTGTCAGTACTCCAATATTGTCTGACTCCCCCATAATTGCCCACAACTGTGAAAATGTAAATTGATAAAAATAGGAAAAAATGGTTAAAATAAACACCTGAATTATCCACCTGAATTATCAAAAAATAAAAATTAAAGTCTGCCAAGGCTACTCTGTGGTGGAGAGGCTTATAACAATTTAGGAGTTGTTTTTGTGACTTGTAAGAACGCACCATTAAGCCTTTGTGTCTTCTGCCTGCTTTAGAGCAGGCCAATGGTCCATTTCATCTGGTATCTCACTTTCTTCCCTACCAGAAGGGGCCATTTTTCAGTGGGTTGGACCATTTTTCAGTGGGTTGGGATTGAGATAACATGCTCAGCTTCTTTATTAACAAACAAGGACTCCAGCCTAGCTGCTTCACAACCCAATAACCAACTTCTCTGTTCAACTCATTCAGGCAGAGGACAGCCTGTCACAACAGAAGAAAAATAGAGACAGTTGTTGCGGTGCAGTTACCCAAACCATGAAGTCCTTTCTTACACAGCTAGTCACTGTCCACTGGCAAACACCAGTAGTGCCCTCCAGCACCTTATCCAGCCTCCGGCTGCACCAGAATAGACCAATGAACCAGCTATCTAGCCTTCTGTGGTATGGGAGACTGAATCCGTCATCAGCCACTGAAAACTGCAGAACAGAGCTCCAGAAGAAACAGGACTATTGCAATTAGAGTTCTTTCCCAAAACATCCCCATCAACCCCCTTTCCCCTTACCCCAAGCCTAGTTATTAGGTTCGGTGCAAGGAAGGATTTAGCCCATAAAGCACCATAGCATTAGGGAAAATTATTATTTCCTCTTCTGTGTTGGACGTTGACAATAACCTGATCTCTGAACAAGAGCATAGACATCAGCCAGAGTCCTGTACATTGCCTATCTTACAGATATACATTATTATTATTGCTATTTATTTGTAATGTGGTAGCACCTAGCAACTCCAGCCGCAGAGTAGGACTTCACTGTCCTAGTCGCTGTACAAACACAGAACAAAGATTGGGTCTTAGCCTCCAAAAGCTGATAATCTAAGAAGTATAAGATGAGTGACAACTGGTGGATCCAACTATCAGCCGGGAGGGAACACAAGAAAACATTCATGGACCAATCATAGAACAAGGGCTGGTGGTGGGGTAGGGATAGACAGAAGGTACGCTCTGTGCACACATTCCATGGTCCCACAAGTACTGTTATTTAATATTTATACTACAGTAGCAGCTAGCGGCTCTGATCAATGTCTGGATCCCATAGTGTTAGGTACTATGCACTCAAATACAGACACGATCCCGCCCCTAAATAGCTGACAGGCTACAAAGCAAGTGACATGCAAAGGCAAAGAGGGATACAGTCAAATATAAACATTTCCATGGGTACTTTGAAATATATGTATTTATTGTATAAGTACATGAAGGAAGAGCCAGATTTCTCACTCTGCCCTTTACCCTTTAGTGTCATTTCTTGGCTGATCCAAAACAGGTGTGGGATAGATGAATTGCCCCCATTGGTGAGTTCCTCTGGATCCTCCAAAATCCACTCCCTCTCTTCCTGCAGTTGGGTGTGATCCTGTTTCAAAAGGGAGAGTCCTTATTTCCAATCATCACCCTCAAAAGCTCCCTCTTACTGATTAGGTGTGGAGTGACCTATTTTGATTCCATCAGCACCCCAATGGGCATCAAATACAGAAGAGTCACTGAAAAGTAAATAGGGCTCCCTGCCCCTCTGCTAAACCCACTGCATCTTCAACAGTGTAGGGGATTCAAAATAGTTTCCCTTGGTTTAATGCATGCCCCTAAAATAACGCACCCTCTCCCAGTCTTCAAGAAATCACTGCTAACTGCATTAGGTGTCTACTTACTTCCCATATGGTTCTGCTGTAGTTCATCCCAAAGGGACCGAGCTGCAGTTTAAATCATTCATCAAAGGACAGTTAAAAATGTTACCAGATTGAAAACGTTTTGTTGTTGCTGCTGCTGCTGTTTAGTTCTTATCTTAATAAAAAGGAGAAACACTTCCAGGAGCTGTTTTGTAGTGCTAATGAAGATGTGAGACAAAGGGACCTGGAGAAGGCGGGGCTGTGGGGAAAGAACCACAGAAAGAGAGAGATACAGGACTGCTGCCAATTGAGTGGTTAGAGCCAAATTAAACCTAAAACAAGAACACAATGATTTAAAGAAGCTGCTCCCCTGTCTCTAGGATGACCAGATGTCTCAATTTTATAGGGACAGTCCCACAGTTCACAATCATTGTGAATAGCCTAGGTGCCCCCCCGACTGCAGATCTGCAGGTTGTGCTCCCCTTCTTTCTGTACAGCCTCTTTTAAGGCAACATCCCCCTCTTTTCTAGATGCCACAGGGCTGTCCACACAGGGGAGGGGGTAACGTTTGGTTGGGTCAGAGCGGGAATAGGATTGGTGGGTCCTTAGGACTGCTGAAAATCAGGCTGCTTTTATTTTAGGTGCCCCAACAGAGACTTACGAGCTAATTTTAGTCACGCAAGTTTGGAAATGTTGGAGTCTAGGCTTTGTCCCATTGCTTCTATTTTTAATTACTAAAGAGGGCTATTGGCTTTGCACGTGATGGGTGCTATCAAAAATCAGATAGATTTCAGAATTAAAAATCAATGGCCTCTGGCTTTAAACTTCCATTGCATTTCCTGGCATTTCATGTGCACACTCATAAGCAACAGATTTAATGATACACATATTCATCACGCATTTAATCCTACAGCTGGATTCTATGGGCCTAATCCAAAGAAGACAAAGAAAAGACTCAACTTTAATGGGCTTTGGAAAAGGCTCTTTCTAGGCACTGTTGATTTAGGTCACTTTGTGGGTTATGTTTGGACCATGTCTCTGATTATTTTGTGCCAGTTATTATCCATGATCCATGTTAGGAAAAGAAAGTATATATTTGGTCAACTTTGTTCTTCCTTGCAATTTTAAGACAACAGCACCAGCTACCATCTCACCCCTGTCCTTCTTTTGCTCCATCTAGTTGGTATGTTTCCTTCCTAAATTATCAGTGATTAATTCTTTTATTTTTTTGGTACTCCTTTTTATAAAATAAAACAAAACATGCAATGATATAGAGGCAGCCAAAGGTCCCTGCTAATTGTGGCTGTGAGCAGTTATTACCCAGGCTAGGGGACAGGAAAGTTTCTTTTAATGGTTTGTGCTTAGATGGGAGGCAGCTTTTATATCTAGTCTGGCATTTCTGAAGCTAAAATGGTTTAAAACAAACAAACAAACAAAACATTGTTACAGAACTCTAGAAGGCTGGTTTGGTTTTTTTCCCCATAAGTAAAAAGGGCCCATATAGGCCCTTCTGAGAGTTAGAAATTAGTGTGTGCTGGAGGAAGCAGAAGGGAGACATAAGCAACATCTTGATGGCTGCCCTTGAAGTGTTACTGCTGGTGGGAGTGAAGACAAAGGTCTCAGCCCATGACAGCTAATAGAAACATGAAGTCTTTACTTGGAAACATTGTGCTTCATTGTTCAAGGGTCTACAAAGCAGCACTAGCGCAGCTCACGGCTTCCGGTGATCATGGCCTCTGTGGATGCAACTGCCAGATGAACTGCATTTCACTTCCCCTTTCATCTTGTAATTATGCTAATTAGGAGTCATATCCTGGAGTCCTTAATCCTGAGCTCCCGGGGCGGGGTCTGGCAAGAGGGCACAGAAGAGGGAAGTGCACCTTTGTTACAGGCTTCTCCATTGCCGAAACCCTCTCTATGTCGGACATATAGCTTTCCGGTTCTGCAGAGTTGGGAAATCTCAGGAAACGTCCTTTCTTCTCTGCCATTTATTCCTGCAAAATGGAGAATGGGGCCTTCTTCATTTACTCTAGCAACTCCCCCCCCATTGTAATTAATGGGAGTTTTGCCTGAGTAAGGACTCCAGTATTTAGCCCAATGTATGTTTGTTTTATCCTGTACCTTGCAGCAAAACTGCACTTTAACAGCTCCTCTTCTGAAACAGAAACCTTGCAGGGAAAGGGGAAAGTGAGATAAATACATTCCTATCGCTTTCCTTGGCCACTTTCCCTAACTCTTCCCCTGTATAGTTGCTCCTCCCTCTCAGCCCTTTATTAGTTTATCATTTGACCCAGCCGTGTGGTAGTTCATATAAAGATGAGCCTGTTGTAACCAACTGATGACTGGCTACTAACATCACAGTCCTTGGGTAAGCTGCACATGTCATTGTGAGGAAACAGAAGCTATGGTCTAAAACCACAGTCCCTAGCCCCTTGAACTAACTGGGAATCTCTCTTACCAGTAGCACTAATAGTGCTTGTAGAGCTGTGGGATTCCAGATGCCAGAAGGTCACCTGCTTAGAGTTGAGAAGGTCAGATGTTCCCCACCCAGTAGAGGGCACTGGCGATATACGCACGCTGCTCAGGATGTGGCACAGCTACCTCTCAATCATTTCCATGGCAACAAACTTTGAGCGATTGCGATGCAGGATTAAGCTGAAGGCAAGACAAGGGAAAGCTGCTGTTCTGAACGTTGCGTGAGTGTGTGTTGTACATGTCTGTGTTTGTGTGGCTGAATATAGGGGCAATAAACAGGACAGTGACTGAAACCTTTGTCCCAGACTGGACACTGAAACAGAATCAAACTTTCTTGAGGTTCAGAAATATCTTGATCACTTTTGTTTCTTCTGTGCCTGCTGTCTCTACATGGCTTGGTTCCAACCATTCAGAGGCATAAATGATTGAAGACTACAAGACAAGCTGTTCTCAAGGGCTTCCAGTCTGCCTGGAATCAAGGCTGGGGCCATAGGTGCTGGAAGGAGAGGTGCTGACGGACCCTCTTGGCTTGAAATGTTTTCCATTCTATACGGGTTTACAGTGTGATTCAATGGTTCTCAGCAACCCCACTATCAGAAGTGTTCCAGCACCCCTAGCTGGGGCTGACAATCTCACCGAAAACTCTGTCCTTCTGAATTACCAGACTAATTTTGCAAACTCAAGAGATTTGGAGAGTTCAGAGCAGTGACATACTGCCAGTATTTTAACAAGGGGCTCCCAAAAGCATGTCCTTCATGAGCCTGCGATAAACCTCAAGTACCAGGTTGCATAGACATACAGAGAGGAGAGGGGACTGGATTTATTTGTTTTCCCAGTAGAACCACACTTAAGGGAGCGAGGCAACACTACATGGCATGGAAGTATAGATGAAATGTTCTACTCCAGCAATTCTTCTATTTTGTTCCTGAGCTGAGTGTATCGATAGCATAACACAGGGTTCAGCTTGAGTATTTTGCAGTGGTGGGGGTGCGGTGAAGAGCGTGTATGGGAACATGGATAGCCTTTCCTGGGGCAATGGTTCTGAAAATAATTGACTCATTCAGCTCATTCCAGCAGCCAAAAATTACTCTTTGGAAGAATTTTTCTGAGCCTGTGGAGGTAAATCATCTCTGGCAGGGATGGTTTAGCAGTCATTGGAGATGGGTCGGGGTGGGGGAGACTCCATCAGTCAGTAAAATAATTCCAGCCTCTTCTGGTTGGTGCAGGATGCCAGAGAGCCCACTCTGACCATCACTGCTCCAGGCTTTCATACACTTCTCCAAACACACTGATGTTTGCCCAGCGGTGGTTATTATATGCTGTAAACATCAGGGAGGAAAATCAAATGGGAAACACTTTGACTGATCCCTACTGCCTTTTCTGAAATGCAGGGCAAGTTTCTCTGAACTTATCATATGCAGGCTTTAAAGGCCCATCTAGCCAGGAACTTCCCTGGAGACTACACTTTGATGTGTGGAATGGCTTGTGTGTACATGGACCCTGACAGCTATGCCATGGGAGTTTTAACTCTGGTAGGGTACACAAGCCAGACTGGTTAAAAGATAGGGATCAAAAACACCCCACGTACAATCCAGGCTGGGGAATAAGGGATAGGCCAACAATCTATCCCTGTAAAAAAAAAAAACTACATTATAGAAACACCACCAGGTACCTATTGCAGCAAACAGCATGATAAGTGGAGATGGTAGAGCCTGGTTCATGCGCTAAGTGACATTGGATAACACAGGAAGCGTTCAGATTCAGATCTCCAGGATAGGAGAACCCTGAGAAAATGACCTCCCTCCTCCCTCAGTTGAGTAGAGATCAGCCTAAACCCTGGAAACCATCAGGTCTGGATCCAGCACCTAACTTTGAGGCTCGTTCTTCCTAGTTTTGAGGAAGTGGCACATCCCTTCTTGGAGCTGTGCTTTGAGCACAAACTGCTGATGTAGAATGAATGAGCCAGAGACAATGGGACTCAGAACTACAGCCTCTTGGAACATGGTTTTTCTCAGTTGGGACCGAGGCAAGTCCTCTGTGCCTGTATGAAGCTCTTTCTGTCTAGGCTCATTAGTACCACTAAGTCACAGCCACAGCTCCGTTGCTGTGGTTCTACTGTAACTGGTGCTGCTTAAAAATGTATCGTCCCCACCTCCTGTTTGGCACTCGGGGGTTATTTATTTCTATGGGGAGAGGCAATTGCAATGTTTCATAGACATCATAGAGGAATGCTAAATAGGGAACCTTGGGTCCCAAAGATACAGCAGAATGTTGAGTTGATTTGGTGGACTCTACGTGCCTGATATTAAAGATCACCATATGGAGCTGGAGTCTTCCCCAGGAGGTTATCGCTAATTCATCTAAGGGTGACTCTTGTTGTCAGTGTTAAAGTAACACCAGGCCTTTTTTCTTTTCCATGTCTAAGGCCCACAATCTCCTATTTTTACATTCCTATAAGCAGCTCAACACAGGCAGAAATATTAATTAATCCTATTAAAAAAGAGACATCTGCTGAGAGGTTACTCATTTCCACCTAATCGTCTGAACAGAGAGTATAATACATATCTAATGCAAGAAAAAAGGGCACCTCACCTCCTTTCCTTCTCCTGTGAAATCAAACACAGTCTAGGGCTCAAACTCAGCTCTGGACTCTTGGCTTCTTGGTAGAGTTGGTGGCATTATTCCATGTGAACCATAGCAGCTATGAATTTGGCCGTTTTCCTGTTCATGAATAGTTCATGGGTAGCGTCTGAATTTCATCAACTTCATTACCTTTAGTAATTAGTCAGTGTATAGTTTATGGGAATAAATCAGCCTATTGGTTGTTTGTGCACTCTTCACTTTGACCACTTATGCTTCACAATTTATTATCTGTGATGTGTGATCAGTCATCAAAGTCACATGGTCACACTTCTGCTCCTTGACCGGAAGTCTGAAACATCTGAAGAATAACTAACATATAACCAGCCCTCTTGTTCACACATGGATCCTATTGTTCCATATCCATGAGATATGGATGCTCTGAAACACCCATGTGAACTAAACCCATGCACACAAATGTCCATGTGAATTTGCTCTCTGCCACCTCTCTCTTGGCCACCCCTTTGACCACACCCACCAAGGGAAAGCCATTATTATTATTTATTATTCATTATTATTAATTTCTATTGTGATAGCACTAGGAGCCCTAGTCAAAGGCCAGAACCCCAATATGCTAGGTGCTGTATGAAGACAATCCCTCTCCCAAAGAGCTTCCAATCTAAATATAATTTGTCTCGTCAACCTTTTTAATGAAGCTCATTAATCTAGTGTTAAATGCAGAGGCTTGTAAATTTCTGGGTCTATCTGTTTCCCTTACTACTCCCTAGAGAAAGCAGTTTACCAGCTGAATCCCCAGGCCTTTACACTTACCTCCCTATCATTGTTATTCCCCGCCACTGTTAATATTCTTGCTATTGCAAACAATGCAGAAGATGCTTCCTCTCTGGGATTATTGCCTAATCTAATATGCAACAGAGTGTGTTGAAAGGTTGAAAATTACAGCCATGCCAACCGGATCCAGTCAATGCTTGTTTCCCTTGATTGCTAGCTATACAGAGTAGATTTGATGAGGGGAAGATTGATGCGAATAGTTAGCACAGTTCAGCTGCCATGCTGCTTGTACTCTTGGAGCCTATTAAAAGGCAGATTTAGGTGAAAGTGTGGTTGTTGGGGTGACTGGAGAGTTAATGCCACATGGGGGACAATTAACATAAGGACATAAGAATGATCATATTAGCTCAGACCAATGGTCTATCTAGCCCAATATCCTGTCTTCCGACAGTGGCTGGTGCCGGATGCTTCCGAGGGAATGAATATAACAGGGAAATTTGTTGAGTGATCCATTCCCTGTCATCCAGTCCCAGCTTCTGGCAGCCAAAGGCTTCGGGACACTCAGAGCATGGGGATGTATCCCTGACCATCTTGGCTAATAGCTATTGATGGACCTATCCTCCATTAACTTATCTTGTTCTTTTTTTAACCCAGTTATACTTTTGGCCTTCACAACATCCCCTAGCAATGAGTTCCACGGGATTACCGTGTTGTGTGAAGGGATACTTCCTTTTGTTTGTTTTAATCCTGCTGCCTATTAATTTCATTGGGTGACCCCCCTGGTTCTTGTGTTATGTGAAGGAGTAAATAACACATCCTTATTCCCTTTCTCCACACCATTCATGATTTTATAGACATCTCTCATATCACCTCTCATCTAGTCATTTCTTTTCCAAGCTGAACAGTCCCAGTTTTTTAAATCTTTCCACACATGGAAGCTGTTTCATACCCCTAACTGTTTTTGTTGCCCTTCTCTGTACCTTTTTCAATTCTAATATATCTTTTTTGAGATGAGACAACCAGAACTGCAAACAGTATTCAGGGTGTGGATTTATATAGTAGCATCACAATATTTTTTCTCTTTATTATCTAACCCTTTCTTAATCATTGCTTACGTTCTGTTAACTCTTTTTGTGGGCTACTGAGCAGTTCTTTTCATGCACCTAAACACGATGACTCCAAGATCTCTTTCTTGAGTGGTAACAGCTAATTTAGATCCCATCATTTTGTATGTATAGTTGGGCTTGTGTTTTCCAGTATGCATTATTTTGCATTTATCAACACTGAATTTCATCTGCCATTTTCTTGCCCAGTCACCCATCCCCCAGTGAAGTAACACTTATTACATGATGAATCAGCCAATCCGTTGAGCTGTTTTGCAAGTACTTTGCATCCGGACAGTAGGCAATGTGTAATGTCGAATCTGGTCCGTTCTTTGTTGTTTGTTTTGAGGGCTGTGTTAGTGAGATTGGCACGATGTGGGGGGGGTGCAGAGAGACCCTAGTTTGTGAGTCTCTGTGTCTCTGTGTTTTAACAATTCCCCCTGAGTTCCTGGCAGTCAGTGGACCCCTAGGCAGCAGCGCCACATGGAGCCTTTCAAGTACCGATGCCCAAGTTACTAGATAGCCACACAACTGCTAAGGAGCAAACAGTCAGTCCGGTTAATTGACTAATCGGAACTCTTGACCCTGCATCCAGTCTTTCTCATGCCACTGACGCATTACAACCAATGCAATTATTGCATGCAAATTAGCCTTAAAGAAAGGGGGAAAGTTGGTTGGGTCACCTCTGATGTCACAATGCCTCTACTTAAAAGTTACCTGTACTGTTGACTTGCACCTATCTGTAGCCTGTGTAATCATAACCATTAGATACAACAATCAATAATGAATTAATTAAACTACAACCTAATTTCTGTAAATTTATTGCCCATGTGCAAGATTTTGATTAATTTTAACTATATGGAAAATGTGGTGTCCACATTATTCCATTGTTAAGATCATTCCGGATAAAGGAAATACTGATAGACACTACAATTCTTAAAGGACCCACTTTTTAATTAATTTAAACTCATAAAACCAATTAACTGATTTACTTGTAAATTCTCAGAAAATTCATTTTGTACTCCAAGAGTAAGTGCCTTAAGTTTGGGAAGGACACACTCTATTCATACATAACATAACATGTTATTCATACATAACATAACATGTTATTCATACATAACAAAGAGGTTGAATGCCCGTTCTAAGTACAAACGAGAACTCAACCTTAACTACGGTCTAAGAAAGTCCCAAGTGTCGGGGGCCATGAACTGGCTCTACACTTAGCAGGAAGTATCTCCTGTGACAGCAGGAAGGACCTTTTGTGCTGGCACAAAGGGGTCACATGGCAGCTGTGAAGCTGGGCCGTTGAGCTAGGAGGCACCAGGGTTTATCTTGGAGACTCAACAAGGCTGAACAAGAATGCATGTCTGGAATTGTTTGTATTATGGATATACATTGTTTTGTAAAACCCGTCATTGATTCAACAAGAGGTATGTGCTCACTTCCCTTATCCCAGCAATAACCGGTGCCTCTATAATATCTATAGCTCATCTGTAGTTATAACTATACCCTTGGAATCACTGAGAACCATCTAGTTATGCATTAGCTAGCTCAATAACCTCCCAATCCTTTTCATTGTTACTCTCCACCTCCCTAATAATCTCAGCCTCTTACCCTTCTATTTTCCCTGTAGGTTTTCTGTACTCACAAACTAGATCTTAATTGACACTGTGAGCTCTCCAGGAGCAGGGACCGTATGCCCCTGAGAATGTGTGCAGTGTTCATCACGATAGAACCTGCATCGTTTTTTTGCAAGGCCCCTGGTCTTGTGAGATGCTGTTACACATATTCCTAATAATTAATGGTAGTAATAATAAAACAGTGAGTGTTCATTCCAGAAGGATTGGAGACCAATCAATAAAAAACCTGCCTTAACCTTATCCAAACTATCCCAACCTTGAGATGTTGTCAAAAGCAGCTCTGTCCAGAAGGGGTATTGTCTTAGTTCACTGGCATTTAAATTGTTCTTGAGACTGATTTTTTTCCCTCCTTGCTACTAGGGCTAATACTCAGCCAAAATGTGCTGTTGCTTGGAAACCTGTTACTAATACTGAATTCATTACTGCCTTTCCAGTTTTCTCCTACGGACTCCATTAGATGGTTTTATCCTAATTAACAGATATCTAAGAAAAATGAAATAAAATTCAGTAAAGGGCAAAGTGCATTCTGTGCCTTTTTTTTTTTTTTTGCACAGGTCTCCTTTTTCAGCCTCTGAACAATCTGCTGTTTATAGGATCCCAGGCTCCTGATTCTGCGTCAGCAGTCCGGACATCAGGATATCATCCTTTGACTAAAACAAAGAGACATTTCTCAACAGCCACCACAGAGAGGAAGTGGTCCATACGCACTGAGCTCTGCAGGAGTGTGCAGGGGGCAGGAGGGACTTGGTAAGGGGTGGGGCTAAGACATGATGTCACACCCTTGCAGACACATGAACCAGGAGGCAATGAGTGCATGTGGAAACCTACCTCCAAAAAATTCCCTTATGCCTACTGGTTGTAAGCATGGGGCTATCCACATGGTCAAGAACCTGCAGAGACCTAGCAGCTGCATCATGAGCATTATTGCCCCCAAATACAGGCTGCTTTGCTGGCGAAGGAACATTCCTGAGGGCTGGCCAGCCCATGGAGTCCTCACCTCAGTCATCTGGAGAGGGAGACCCAAGACAGAATCCCCCTCTCTGCATTGCTGAGGAGCCATGTGTTCCTCTGTGAAGTGCCCCCCGCCTCTCTGCCATGTCTTCTGCTCCCCGCCACATTTCCTGCTGCATGGACAAGCCTTAGATCATGTCTTGCTCCACAGGGTCTCAGCACACCACCTGCAGGGCTCTGAACGTTTAGTGTTCGCCTGAGAGCTGCGTGGCGATGGTGGTGGTGATCGAGCCTGATGTCTCCATTTAGAAATAGTCACAGTTCTTGCTCCTGACTGGACTCTCACTTACACTGAAGTGTAAATCAGGAGTAACTCCACTGAGGTAACCAATGCAAAATGATTGTGAGAGAAGAATGAGGGGCCTGGGGCTTTTGACACTAGGTCGATATTTTGGAGGTATTGTTGCAGATAGTTTAGAGTCACTTTGCATCTATTATTAACAGATTTTTGTTTCCATTCTTATTCCCAACTCAGAATCCGTTTCTCTTTTTGCCACTCTGAGAAGTCACAGGTAACGATGGGATAAACTATGAAACCTCCTCGAACTTTTCTCCAAACTTTTATTTCACCTTGGAAGCAAATCTCATTTCTGGTTTGGAAAAGTTTGGATAACTTTTTTTATTCAATTATTATTCCGCATTGCTGCGGCCATCTCTGCACTTCCTGGACCAGGAGCCTACATGCCAAGATTTCAGGCAAAAGGCTATTTCCATGATATTCCAACCTAGACCTTTAGAATTGGTCCCCTGAGTTGATAATAGGAGTCTGTCAGTTTCTGTGTGATTTCAAGCCCAATTTTGCAAACCCAAGGGGGTGAAACAGTTAAAACTTTGGATAAAGATCTGATCTTCTGGAAGCTAAACTGAGCCCACCCAAGATGCTGAAATACTTGTGGTCTCCTTGCTGCTAAAATAAGAACCCTCCTCCTTCCACATCAAGGCTGCTGTGGTAAGGCAAGTTTCATTTACAGCCTTCCCTGCTTATCTTTATTAAAATTTGGCATCCAAACACAGTATTAGGAGCTTTTAAATGGTTGAGTCCTAATAACAGTTTGTTTTTTTGAAGTTGCTCTATTAATTGCTTTGATTTCCACTTAAATGGGCTGATTCATCTGTTAACTATAGATCAATTGCTCATTAATGAAAGAGAGAAAACTGCCTATTCTGTAAGGACTGGAAGCCAGGTTCAGATAAAATAAGGGCCAACCCAAATGAGTCGCTCAACCCTAACACTGAAGTCAGACCAAATATGCAAAGATAATGAGTTAGCATTGTTATCTGGGTGCATTTCTGGCTGGGATGGCGGTGCTAAAATATCATCCAAAAAGCCATTTTCCATGTATTGTATTGTCAGACTAATGAGCAACAGACTCTGAAATCTCATGACAGAATCAGGTTTTGAAGGATTTCCAGCATCTCCCAGTCTACCATCTGAAAATTTTATAAGTATACTCTCCACTCTATTATCCAAGTCCTTAATACAAATACTGAATAGTACTGGACCCACAAATGACCCCTGCATGACCCCACTAGATGTGACCTTCCAGTTTGACAGTGAACTATTGATAACTACTGTTTAACCTGGGTGCACAACTGGTTGAAAGACCGTATTCATTGTAATTTCATCTAGACCGCATTTTCCTAGTTTGCTTATGAAAATGTTATGTGGGGACTGTGTCAAAAGCCTTTACTAAAATCAAGATGTATCACATCTATAGTTTCCCCCCTACCCATTAAACACATAACCCTATGAAAGAAGGAAATTAAGTTGATTTGGCATGATTTGTTCTTGACAAATCCATGCTGGGTATTCCTTATGACTCTCTATTATGCATCAGGTACTTACAAATTGATTGTTTAATATGTTTCAGTTTCTTTTTGGAAATTGAAGTTAGGCTGACTGGTCTATAATTCCCTGAGTCCTCTTTGTTTCCTTTTTAAAGATAGGTACAATGCTTTCACTTCCCCATTCTTCTGGGTTCTCACCTGTACTCCGGGAGTTCTCAAAGGTAATTACTAGCAGTTCTGAAATTTCTTTTGCTAGGTTAAGGTTCTTAAGTTCCCTAGGATGAATAGCATCAAGCCTTGCCAATGGGAATACATTTAACTTACCTAATTAGTCTTTAACCCGTTCTTCCCATATTTTGGTTTGTGTTAATATTACTTCCTTTGAGTATCTGGTCACCATTACCTTTTTTAGTAAAGACTGAAGCAAAGAGGCATTAAACACCTCAGCCTCCTTAGTGTCCTCAGTTATTAGCTCTCCTTCCCCACTAAGCAGAGTGCCTTCACTTTCCTTTATCTTTCTCTTGCTCCTAACGTATTTATAGAATCTTTTCGTGTTGCCTTTCATATCCCTTCCAAGCTATAACTCATTTTGTGCCCGAGCCTTTCTGATTTTGTCCCTATCTGCTCAGACCATTCTTTTGTTCTCTTCCTTAGAAATATTTCAATATTTCCACTTTTTGTAGGATTCCTTTTTTGATTTTCAGGCCATTGAAGAGCTCCTCTTGGAGCCCTATCGGTCTTTTACTGTTCTTCCTATCTTTCTTTCACATCAGAATATTTTGCTGTTATGCCTTTAATACAGTCTCCTTGAGAAACTGCTGGCTCTTCTAAACTCCGTTTTTCCTTAGATTTTTCCCCCCTAGGATCTTACCGACCAGTTCTCTGAGATTGTTAGTCTGCTTTTTTTTAAATCCATTGTCCTTATTCTGCTGCTCTACCTCCTTCCTTTCCTCAGAATCATGAAATCCATTCTTTCATGACCAATTTCATCCAAATTTCCTTCCAACTTCAGATTTGTCACCTCCTCCGTCTTGGTTAGAATCAAGTCTAAAATGGCTGTCCCCTGGTTACTACTTCTACTTTCTGAAACAAAAAGGTCTCTCCAGTACATTCCAAGAACTTACTGGAAATTTTGTGTTTTGTCGTATTACTTTTCCAAAAG
>ML675644.1:10981091-11044490 GCA_007922155.1 Mesoclemmys tuberculata | reverse complement strand
ACTTTCTGTTCTTCCTGTTTATTCCCCATACTTCTTGCATTGGTGTATAGACATCTAAGATGTTGAGAAGATGTCCCCACTGATTTCCCTCTTGTTGCTCCTCTGACCCTATTGTAATTTTCCATGTCCCACCCAACATCTAACCTTCTGTTAATATTGCCTTCTTTTATACTTACCTGTGCACTTTTGTCATCTGCCCCCATGAACCAACTTTAAAGCCCTCTTAACTAGGTTGGTGAATCAGTGTACAAATATGCTCTTTTCCTTTTTGGTCTGGTGCACCCCATCTTTTCCCAGAAGACCTTCTTCCCAGAATAGCACCCCATGGTCAAGGAAGCCAAAGCCAAGGCCCTCCCATCAATATCATCTGTGCAGCCATGCATTCATTTCCAGGATGCACATATTCCTGCCTGGGCCCTACCCTCAATTAAGAAGATGGATGAGAACATGAATTTTGCCACTTTCACCCTATCTCCCAGAGTTTTGTAATTACTGCTGATCTGCCCAAAGTCAGACCTGGCAGTATTAGTGCCCATGTGGATGAGCAGCATAGGGTACTGGTTAGAGGGATAGATGAGCCTTTGCAACCATTCTGAAATGTCTAGGACATGGGCTCCAGGTAGGCAGCACACTTCCCAGGACATCATGTCAGGACAGCAGATGGATGCCTCCATTTCCCTCATAAGGGAGTCCTCAACCACCAGCTCTGTTCTTCTCCTCCTCTTGGGTGCTGTGGTCATGAGCCTCCCACCTTGGGGGTCTAAGTGCAGTAAATGGGTATCTGAGTGCAGGGACAACTTTAAAAATCTGGGCCTTAATCTCCCTCTGCCCCAGTTCCCCATCTATAAAACTGAGATAATAGTACTTTTTCCTACCCATTGTCTGTCTGTCCTGTTTAGACTGTAATCTCTTTACAGGAAGGCCCGTGTCTCCCTAGATAAGCCTAGAATGGCTCAGTATCAGTTATTAATAGCACACTTAGAAAAAGTCTAGAACTGGATTTTGGTTTGGGTAAGACTTTCTCTCTTGCCAGTGCCCAGGTGGTCCCTGGTAAAGGGGGCAAGACTAGAAGAATCAATAGATGACCTACCTGGAGCCCATCTATCCTGAATTCTGTCTTTCCAGGATAGTGAGTTGATTATCAGAGGTGTTTCTGCACCAGCAGTTTCCTATGGAGCTCCTCTGAAAATCAGGCCTCTAGGTCATCATGATTTGCTCTATGATGTGATGGGTGATATCATGTACGAAAGGTGGCACGTAAAAAATGAATTTTGTTAGGTATTTCCACCTCTGTTATCTCTGATTCTCTGATCTCTCCTAGAGGCTGTAATAAGCTCTCCTGAATTATTCCCTGTTCACTACCGAAGTATTTTAACAGCGTAAATGACAGAGGGAGGAAAATGAGGGATGTCTTTGTTTCACTCAGAAGAGATCAACATACCATGACTCAAATGATTACCTGAAACAATTCATAATCATTCATGCTACAAATCTTCATTCAATGGCAAAGATGTGCCCCAGACCATGGGCTCCACCATGCAAGGTTCTGAGTCCTAGTCTCCATTTATCTATTGTGCTGCCTAAACCAGAATGTGCAGTTTAAAGACTTTACATAATTGTCTTGTTGCTGTCGGTCTGAAACAGCTAGCCCCATGCTTGTATTGGTTTTGAACAGAAAGGCTGTATTTAAGCTAGTGTACTTGGAGCTTTTTTGGAACTAAAGAATTTTACACGGCTTTATAACTGCCTGAAGTTGTTATGAAAGGAAAGAGGTCTGAGTACCCCTGAAAAACTAACTGAACTGGTCAGTCCTCAGTCCCTGTGCAAGATGTTTCCTAAACTAATGAAGAAAGGTGCAGAGAACTGAGAGCAGAGGAATATGCACTGTGTTCAGCAGAGTGAATGAACCCTTCCATGCCAGACTGAGAATTATGATGTTCTGCTCACAGATAACAACCAGGTTCTTCCTTTTATTTCAGGAGAAAAACAACAAGCCGATATACAGTGTTCATCACAGAGCACAGGGTGGCTCATTCTGCATTGCTAGCAGCCATTTGAAATGCCTCGATGGCCCAGCTTCTGCAGAGAGACTGTCAATCTATCTATCTGACTGTCTCTGTTTTATCTGTGGGCTCACTTCACATTTGAAGTGCAATACCTGCTTACCGAGCTGCACACATCCCCTGGGGAGCAGTGGGGAGGGAAAAAGGAGCAGGAGGGGAGTGGAGAAGTGAGGTGCTCAGGGAAAGGTGCTTCACTGGAATCAAGTGAATTCAAGTGGTATACATAGTGGCCGTTTCAAGGATTTGGTTATTGCTACCGTCATCCCAGATTAGTGGCTACTCAAATATGTTTAAGGGCTACACTTTGAGGAAAGATAGCATATATAGTAGAAATGACCCAGAAATGTGTCCAAGACATGTCAGAGAACAGCATCCCTCCAGCCCACCTGCTCAGTGCCTCCTGACATTACACTAGGTGCAGCATTCCCGTGGACCTCCAAGCCCACAGCAACCACACTCTCCAAGTTAAGTAACCCTATTGGATCTCTCAGCCACTCTAGCGCTCATGCACCTCCCCATTTAGTTGGGGCCCATGCAGGCATGAAGGTCATTCTCTCCAAATGAGGAGATTTGCACAGTTTAATGCAGACTTTCAGCTAATCAAAAGCAGGTGGCAGCTGATGTCATTCTGCTCCCTGCAAACCAAATGAGAAGAACCCAATCAGTTGATGTTTGCTGAGGCTGGTACAGAAAGAAGTGACTGACTATTTATTGCACACACAATATTGCCTGGTTAACTGCTATTGTATAATCCTACCCAGGTGTATGCAGGCAATACTAAAGTGGTTTTGTATTGTTTTCAGGACTCTGGAAAGTGAGACATGCAGAGCCTAAATCACAGATTTGCTATATCGTGTTGGATTTTAGATATTTGAAGGCTAGCATCAGATTTGACAAGAAAACAATTTTTCCCATTTCATTTGGAAGCATAGTGTATTGCTTTTACAGAAAAGAGAACTGTATTGTCTGTTCTCTACATCTCCCTTGACTCTGCCATTTGAGACCATGCAATAATGAAGCAGTTGTGGGAAGGGCTGGGTGATTGTAACATCAGATATTACTGAGCCAATCAGAACGACACAGGTAACTTTAGTTTTGTAAAGGTGGATGCTAACCCAAATCCTAGACTGGAACTCTGGAGAAGTTTTGACATAAGTTTAGGCTCTAGCCCATCTCTATGTTGAGTCAGTCTAAAACCCTAGATCAGACCTTGTCCATACTTTGAGGAAGTTGAGATGTGGATCTAAATTGGACTGCTTCAGTCCCTCTCTAATGATTATTAATACTTAGATATCTAGTAATGTAAGTGTGTGATACTTTTCTGCAGGCAAAATAGTATTGATGCTTAGTACGCATGCTGTGCCTTACATCCAAGGATCTCAAAGTGCTACCCAAGCCTGAGTCAATTAATCTGAATATTCGAAACAGAAACCAATATCCCTGTCCCCAACTCAGAGATGGATTAAGGGCACAGGCATTGGAGCTGGATTGTAAACACTCCAAACATGGGAATGTTTGCACCAGGTCTTTTAGCTTGGACCCACGTCCATGAAAATAGATAGTTATCAATCATTTTGCTAGGTGATGACAACGTGGTGGGTGTTTTTTGGTTGGTTTTTTTTGTTGTTCTGCTCAACACACAGGTGCACACTCTCATACACTCAGACATATATGTCCATGTCTGCCCGTCTGTCACTGTCTCTCTCAATCTCTCTCACACACACATGCATGCACCTTTTTCCTTGATGGGTTAAAGCTCTGAAATAGTTAGTCCTTTTCTCTGGCCATCCTAAGCATTTCCATTTGTATAGAACACCACTTCACTTTTAGAAGCATATGAGAAGTTCTTGTGATTAAATATTTCCCCTCACTTTCCATTTATACCTTGTGCTATAGATCTGCTGGATACGAGCTTGTGTGTGTGTGTGTGTATATATTCAATGTTATGCAAACGACAATAGCCTTGAACAAGATAATCTCACCAGTCCCTGGAGTGTTAATTTTTATTTCCCACAGCTGCTTTCTCTTAAATCTGACTAAAGGTGGCTGGGGCTGGCAGCAAAATAACAGCAGCCTTCTTGTGGTCTAAAATAACAGGAGTGGAGCCAGGAACAGAGAATGATGCTGACAAGCTAAAGAATCCTGTTTAAATTACACATCCATCATCAAGATTTCATGGAAGCTAATCATATTTGTGTTTTGCTGTGCATTTCCCAATAACCAGACTCCTGCCATAATTAAGCTGAATTTTTTTCTCTTTTTTTTTAATAAGCATTTTAAAGTACAGGGGCTGAGGCCCTGGAACTGGGCAACAGCATAACTGGACAGTGGATTCATATTTCGAATGCACAATTTCTCTTCATTTCCATACACAGACCATGGAATTGTTATGCTTTAAAGCATCTATGGCATTGAATAATAATAACACTGGAAAAGTCTCAGGAAAGATTAAAGGCCCAGCTGAGATCAGGGATACAATTTGCAAAAGCATGTATGCGATTTAGGAACCACAATCCTATTTTCGAAAATGGAAAATGGAGCCTCTTTCGAAGTCAATGGGATGTAGGCACCTAAGTCACTTCAGCACTTTTGAAAATTTTACCCCGGTCTAATTTAGACAGTGTTCAAAATGACTACGGATGGGCCGACTCCACTAGGACTCACAACACTGTGCAGGTGTTCTGCATGGGGATGAATTCAGTGGGGGAGAGCGGGAGGAACTGAGCAACCAGATAATGAAGCAACACAAAGGGCTAAGCCAGTGAGCTGTCACTCCCTGCCTCAGTGTCCCTTTCTTAAGATAAAAGTAATAAAAGACTTAAAACACCTGGAGTGCAGAGGACCCAGTGCAAGGCTTTGAGAAGGTTTGGCCATTGTTATCACAGACATGATAATGCTGTGAGAGTGGTTTACACAGAATGGGAAAATAAAGCTTACGTGGGTAAAAATCAATGCTTAAAACATGGTTATTATTATTATTAATAATTATTATTTTCTATAGCTACATTAGTCTCCCTTTTCATTATGGCTGCTATGTGAGTTATCTTAAAAATACCTATGTAAGAACAGCAGCCCTACAGAGAATGAAATGAATCTTGCCTGGCAGGATTTATGAGGCAAGATAAGACATCCCATTCAGGAGCTCCCTTCTGATATTCAAAGGGTTCTGAAAAGGGTCTCATCCTTCTCGTGTAGAGAAGGTCATCCTTCAGCTCCAGCTCGATGGCAGACCCAAAGTAGACCCAGAAGTCCGTTATCGTTTTAATTTTTATGTAATATAATACAATAGTGTTAATGTAGCATGATAGAATCATAGAAATGTAGGGCTGGAAGGAGCCTCAAGAGGTCACCACATCCAGCTCCCTGTGCTGAGGCAGGACCAAGTAGCCCTAGACAATCACTGACAGGTGTTTGTCCAACCTGTTCTTAAAATTTCCAGTGATGGCTATTCTACAATCTTCCTTGGAATCCTATTCCAGAGCTTACCTACACTTATAGTTAGAAAGCTTTTCCTAATATCTAACCTAAATCTCCCTTGCTGCAAATTAAGTCCATTACTTCTTGTCCTACATTCTGTGCATTTGGAGAACAATTGATCGCCGTCCTCTTATAACAACCCTTAGAGATTTGAAAACTTATCAGGTTCCCTCCTCAGTCTTCTTTCTCAACATTAATCATGCCGTTTTTTTAACCTTTTCTCATAGGTCAGATTTTTCTAAACCTTTTCTCATTTTTGTTGCTCTTCTCTGGACTCTCCAGTTTATCCACCTATTCCCTAAAGTGTAGCACCATGGACTGGACACATTACTCCAGCTGAGGCCTCACCAGTGCTGAATGTAGCTGGACAATTGCCTCTTGTGTCTTACATACACCACTCCTGTCTTACATACAACCAGAAGGATATTAGCCTGTTTTGCAACTGCATTACATTTTTAACTCATATTCAGTGTGTGATCCACTATAACCCTCAGATACTATTCAGCAATACTACCATCCAGCCAGTTATTCCCCAGGTTTGTAGTAGTGCATTTAATTTTTCCTTCTGGGTATAGTCCTTTGCATTTGTCTTTATTGAATTTCATCTTTTTGATTTCAGATCAATTCTCTAATTTGTCAAGTTTTAATTTCTACTCCTGTCCTCTGAAGGGTTTCCAACCCCTCAAAGCTGTGTGTCAGCCACTAATTTTGTAAGCCTACTCCCTACTGTATTATTCACATTTTTAATGAAAATATTGAACAGTAGTGGACCCAGGAATGATCCCTGCGGGGCCCCACTAGATATGCCCTCCCAGTTTCACAATGAACCATTGATAACTACTGTTTGAATACAGTCTTTCATCCAGTTGTTCACCCATCCTATAGTAATTTTGTCTAGACAACATTTCCCTAGTTTGTATGAGAATGTCATGTGGGGACTGTGTCAAAAGCCTTTACTAAAATCAAGAAATATCACATCTTCTGCTTCCCTCCGTACCCATTAAACCAGTAACCCTCTCAAAGAAGGAAATTAGGTTGGTTTAGCATGATTTGTTCTTGACAAATCCATACTGGATATTCCTTATGACCCTATTATCCATCAGGAACTTACAAATTGATTGCTTAATAATTTGTTCCAGTATCTTTCCAGGTATCAAAGTTAGACTGATTGGTCTGTAATTTCCTGAGTCTCCTTTTTCCTTCTTTTTAAAGATAGGTACAATGTTTACCCTTCTCCAGTCGTCTGGGCTTTCACATGTCCTCCATGAGTTTTCAAAGATAATTGTTAAGGGTCCCACTGAGATTGCTTCAGCTATTTCCTTAAATTCCCTACGATGAATTTCATCAGGTCCTACTGACTTGACTACATTTAACTTATGTAAATATTATTTAACCTGTTTTTCCCCTCTTTTGGCTTGCATTCCTTATCTTGTTGTTAATATTACTTATGTTGAGTATTTGGTGACCATTAACCTTTTTAGTGAAGACTGAAACAAAATAGGGATTAAACACCTCAGTCTTCTTGATGTCACCAGATGTTAGCTCTCCTTCCCCACTAAGTAGAGTGCCAGCACTTTCCTTCACCTTTCTCTTGTTCCGAATTTATTTAAAGAATCTCATCTTATTGCCTGCTATGTCTCTTGCTAGCTGTAACTCATTTTGTGCCTTAGGCTTTTTGACTTTGTGCCTACATAATTGTGCTATTCTTTTGTACTCCTCCTTAGCAATTTGTCCATGTTTCCACTTTTTCTAGGATTTCTTTTTCATTTTCAGGGCATTAAAGAATTCCTGATGGAGCTATATTGGTCCCTTACTTTTCTTCCTATCTTTCTTTCACATCAGAATAGTTTGCAGTTATGCCTTTAATACTATCTTCTTGAGAAACTGCTGCTCTCCTCAACTCCTTTTTCCCTTAGATTTTTTTCCTGTAGGACCCTACCAGTTCTCTGAGCTGTTAAAGTCTGCATTTTTGAGTCACATGTCCTCATTCGCCTAACTCCTTCCCATCATTAGAATCTTGAACTCTATCATTTCATGATCATTTTCACCCAGATTGGTGCTGAATCTGAAGGGAGTAGACAATTTCTCCATGGGGGATCAGAATAAAGTCTTACATGGCTGTTCCCCTAGTTGCTTTCTCTACTTTATGAAACAAAGTATTGTCCACAATACATTCCAAGAACTTACTGGAAATTTTGTGCTTTGCCGTATTACTGTTCCAAGAGATATCTGGAAAGTTAATAATCCCCATTCCTACCTGCTCTCGTGTGTTATATTTATACATTGGATAATATAATATAATCAAAATGTTTCAATAAAGTCAAAATTAAATATATTTTCTCATTTAAAATTTTGAGATTTTGCCTTTTCATCCTGATTTGGGTTAAAACTAGATTTTGAAATCTTAGAATTTCCCATGCGGTGGAAGTTCCATATTTTTGATCAGCTCTAATTAAATATTTTTGGGTTTGCTTTTTACATGGACTTGGTAGAAGAAACAGGCAGCTGAAGTACAATGGAGTTCTGTGTCCCTTTTCCAGACATAAAATGTGCTCTAGTAGTTAGAGATGCGACTGGAAGTCAGGATCCTTGTGCCCCCTTTCCAGTTCCATTTCGAACTCACTAAATCTCTCTGTGTCTCAGCTTCACCATCTGTACAATGGGTTTAATAATAGGTTGTATTGAAGTCATAGAGGTCTTGAAAAGCTTATGTAACAATGCTTAAAAAGGGCTTTGGGATCCTGGCATAAAAGGTGGTATATAAACATTTAATGTATAAATATACTAAATACTCGCCTAACCAAATAATGCTCCATAAATACTTCATAAGCTTAGGAACCAAGGAGTTATGTGCTCCAGAAGTGGTTGCCTTATACAAAAAGCACCATTCTTATAAAGTGAACATTGCTGTTCTCTGAAATCTGGAGAGACACAATCTAGTCCATTGTAAACTCCCCAGACATACAGCTATTCATCACTATAAACCTTTTATCTGTGCAGCTCACCACAAAAAGATCTTGGGCATTGCTTATAAACTTGCCAACATCTGAAGAGGGGACCTGCATTCATCCCAAAGATTGTGTATTATGTAACTCATTTGCTGATTCTATAACAAACACTGCAGACAATCTTGTCTGTGTATTAACAAGCTGGAATCAGTTTCCTTTTGTAATTGAATCAGGGCTGGACACACAAACCTGGTGAGACCGGTGAGATACTGAATTTTCATCAGATGATGGTCAGACAATATTACATTTAAATGAGAGAGCTCTTAACTGGAAGAGAATTCTGGGTAATATACAACTAGCCAACTCCATGCCTCCCATTTTATTCCTGAATTCCTAAATGCAGTAAGTGTTACAGAAGGAGCAGTCTCTGAATTGGAGAAGGACATACAACCACATGGACACATTTAACCCTGTTCAGTCTCTCCAGGTTGGTATAAAGCAATACACATGGGGACAATAGTCATAAAACACCAATGCAGTCAGTGACAGGTGCAGAATGAAAGACCTAGAGAGGATAAGAAGCTTAACTCAGACCTAGTCTGTATGTTACCTTAGGGATGAGTGCTAACACCCTACAGGGACTGAGAAAAAAGGAAAAGAAGGAGGGCAGATGTTGCACAATGGCTTCAAAGTGCAAGAAAAAATTAGACTGGCCCTTTCTCAAGAACTTAGACGCAAAATTGGTTTCCTGAAGACAGAACATAAGAAACCTGGCAACCTAAATATATTTAAAGGGCTTACAGCTCTCTAGGGAAAATTCTGAGACTACTGAAGTGGAAAAAGCATTTGCTAAGGTTAAACAGGCCATTGATACAGCAGACAAATGTTTGGCAGGAGACCTGAAAAGAGGGAAAAGGAGTAGTAACACCACCAGCACTATGGCCTGGGAAATCCAGTCAGAGGAAGGCTCCAGATAGCATCATCTCCTTTGTCTTTTAAAAATGCTCTGTAGATAATGTTCCACGTACAGTTTCTAAAAGAGCTGACTTTGCAAAAACAAACAAGAGTTCCAACAGCCGAAGGAGAAGATTCCCAGGTAGACGTTTCAGAAAGAAAAGCAAACAAGAGCATTTACAGTGTTCAAATTGAGCAGGCATCGCTATCTGAGCTTGGGTGGCCACATGGAACCAGTCAACTGTTGTTATCCAAACCTGGATATAATGTCGACATTTACGGTGAGTGCATGTGCAAATTGGGTGATTGTGTGAGGGAATGGCTAGCTCGCTGCTTACCGGGCCAGGTTCTTGTGCTAGCAGTGATTTATTCTGTAGTTTCAGAAGGCGTATGCACAAAAGTAGTTGCAAAATTGCATGTGTGGAGCTTTCGGCCTCTCTTTCAACAGCTACGTCTCTTATAACGTATGAGATCCTGGTATAAATCCACTCATCTCCTGCGTGTTTGTCACCTCTCAGCCTCCCTGCCTTGCTAACCACCTAAGAATCCATTTGGTTTAGTGCACAAGAGCTTCCTAGAAGCTGCAGTGCATAAACTATGACATCATATTGGTTTCCATGGCAGCGAGTTGTGACAGATGATTTGAACTTCTCTACAGGATCAAGCAGAAGCTGGGAGGGAGAAAACCTTTCACTAAAACACTGACATGGAACTGCAATGCTCATAAAGGGAACACTGGAAAACTAGCAGCCATGTTTATTTAGGGGACTGAATCTCCTCTTACAATAACGTAAACCAGGAGTCAGAGCTGTAACACCAGTATTATGAGAGGGGAATCATGCCTGATGTGACTAAACCTTCTCTTATTTTCATGCTTGATTCAGTGCAAGAGCCCCTCTTGGAAAGCCTGGTTAGTATTAACCTTGCTTGATTCTACTTCGAGCTGAAGACGAGAGAGGCAATATGAAGCTAAAGGCTTTCCCTTCTGGAAATGTACAAGATGGATGTAAGTACTTGGAGTGTATATTCCCCTAAGATCAATGACCTGGTTAAGGCTAATTACTACACACTCTCACTCTAAATTAAAAAGAACCTTAATAACTGGAAGGACTGTATGATTAACTGGCTCTGAAGATTAACTGTGATACGAATGGTGTGATTCTTCCAGGTTTCCTCGACGTTACCTATTTGTCACTCTCTGAATACACTGCATGGGCCTGGAAGCTCTGTTTCCAAAGGTCTGGAAAATGAATTAGTAATAATTTATCAATAGGGATGGGTAGAATGAAGAATATTTTCATGCACTAACCAATCTGTGCCTCGGAGTAAGTCAGTCGTTTGTGTAATGCTTGATCTCTGGGACTCTGTGCAGCAGTTCAGACCACTCAATATTGCCCTACTGCCCCTTTCATCACCTATCTCACACCTACTGCCATGGATATGACACTGGGGGTAACCATTGGACCCACAGGGGAGCCTATAGAAGGAGGAAGCCTCCTAGCACATTTGCTGGCCTGGTTGCCTGTGAATTTAGTGGAGTGGAAAGGTGTTGGATCAATGGCTCTGGAGATGGATGCCCTGATTTATCCACTGAACAGATGCAGCACATTGCAGCAGTGCCAGCCTCCCCGTACCGCTGTCTGCCAGAGTTCCTAGGTCTTGTCCTGATGGGACCATCGCTGGTGGTGACAGGTGCATTGCGTCTTCCTGGGTTGTCTGCTGAGAATACCCAGTAGGGCAACAATCAAATTTTCTGGAAAAACAGAATGTGAAATACCCCAAAATACACAAAGCTCATACCATCTATGACAGCAATCGCTAAAAGTTAACTCCACAATCACTAGAAATATATATTTCTTTAGGACCTCTCAACCCTCAAATCATTAGGACAATATCCTGATTTAACTGCAAATCCTGAAATATTATAGGTGCTTACATACGTTACCTGATATTAAAGGCCTCAAATGCTTAACACATTGGGCTCTGCATGGGAGCTCAGCTGGAAAGCAAAATCTTTCTTTGAAACCCTATAATAAATCAATACTTTTATGTCTCGGTGCAATCAGAACAGTGAACAATTAGCTACCATTTGCTAACCTGCCTACATTATCTATCTATCTATCTATCTATCTATCTATCTATCTATCTATCTATCTATCTATCTATCTATCTATCAATCATCTCAGGCTACTTACTGTAGCTACTAAGCTCCTCCCAATTAAATGATATAGTACCAACCAGATTGTATTACTGGATTGTGGTGAGTGTAGATAGCACTGCCTTGATCCTGGGACTGTAAAGGCAGAGGCTGTTCAAGATACCCCACACACACAGCTCTGCCAATGCAACTCCATCCTGAACTGTTGATCATTGTCGATATTCCAGTCCTGGGATTCCACACCACTCTGCTTCTTCAGCCCTGATCTGCAGTGCTATTCAGTTGATGATGACTCACACATGCACCTCAGTCTTGAGCAACAGCACTCCCTACCATTGCCTTCCTGACATCTCTTGTGCAGAGACTGTCAATCAGGACAAATGGTGTGATGTTTTGTGATGTTGACAAATGGGGTCTAGAGCGAGACCATTAAAATCATTTCCACTTTTGCCCTAAGAAGGCTTTGAACTTACATCTCCAGTGGCAAGAGTCTGGCATATTATCAATTGCCCTTCACTATCTCGTCCAAGGTCAGACAAATCTGAGGGAAAGATTTGAATTTAGTCTCACTGGAGGAGAGGAGATTTCGAGGCAACCAAAATGTTTTTCAGAACTTAAATTTTGGGAGCTAAAAGTTCTTGAGAAGACCGTGTCCTTTTAATTTTTAGGAAGAGTTTTATAAGGTCTAATGCAAATACAAATGTTGTCATGGTTCTTTAAAAATTCATTTACAGCACAGGCACATAGAATTATTAGACTGGTCCATCTAGACTAGTATCCAGTCTGACAATGGCTAATACCAATTGCTTCAGAAAAAAATGCAAAAATCCCTGCTAATGGGATAATCTGCTTCTAAATCTCTTCCTAACCGCATTGGTGACTGGTTGGTTTATGCCGTGAAACGTGAGGGCTATATCCCTTCCAAAACTCTTGGGTTACCAGCACTGGAGGGGAATCTTTAACATTTGCAAAAACAAACCAAACACATTTAGAAAGAACTGGACATCTGTATGGATAATGAGAACATTCAAAGTAAAAATCACAATATTTTTCTGAAAAAAACCCAAGTATCAACAGCACTGGGCCACTGTGGGAGAACCAGACAATGAAACTGACCAGAAATACAAAGTTAAACTAATCAGACTAGTTTTAATGAGAGTCTGTGGTTCCATACCCTGGATGCTATAGAGATATCACAGGCACATAGAGAGATGCAAAAATAAACAAACAGCATAAAGTGTGACAAGTAAATAGGAGGTTTAACATTCTTTCTGTTTTAATCAAGTATTGTGTTGGGCTAGTAGCACAGTTAAGGACTATTTCCCTATGGACAATGTATGATTTTTTTTTTCTTGGAAAGTGTCCCTTTTGGAAAAAGATCAATAAAATTGATAGAGATAAATTGTTCATCCTGGTGACGGGTTCAGAAACTATGGGACGTGATCTAAAACGTAGGAAAGTAGGAATAAATTGGCATCAGCTGTGGTAGTGAATTGTAATTTGCCAGCATCTAAATTATGGCGCTACTGAGTGAGCAGGGCGGGAGGAGGGGGGCACTGTATAGCAGGGAAAGCTGCTATTTATGCACAAATACATTAGTAATCAGCATTGATGGAAAATGAAATACAGAAAATACACACGACAGTTTAATAAGATTTTTCTAGCATCTCATATTCTTTCAAAGTTTACACGAATCCGACAAGGCGCTTTAACAAATTCCTATTTGGTTTTAATAGAGGTTAAATAGATTTAAGCAAATCGTAGGCCAGTTTTATTAAATATTATGTAGATTTTTACAAACCCACTGAAGATTCAATAACAGTTATTTTTGAGTTAGCAAATCTTCCTTCCCACTTGTTCGAGATCTTTGTAGATTAAACAAGGAGCCAGGTCTAGCAAATGTTGAAATTTAATATTTAGTCAGCCTGAATAAACCACAAGCAGATTTATGCAATGACGTGTTGGAGATTTAACAAATTTTGTCTCCTCTCAAGAAAATAAATGTTAAATAAGGATGAAACCAATAAGGTTCAGAAAGACAAGAGCTTCATTTGCAAATCTTTTATGTATGAAACAAATACATTTATTAAATGTAGTGAATTGGAGATTGTATCGACGTAAGGAATTCATCTCCGGTACGACTTAGCCAGACTAATTCTCCGTTTATTAAATGTTCCTGAGATGTAGAAAGTCCACATCAGGCTTAATATGCATCTGGTAAGCTCAGTAAAACAGTCATAACAAATGGCAACCAGCAATGAGCTTGGGAGGAAGAAGTGTCTTCATCCTAAGAAAGTGGCATCTGAAAAGAAATGAATAAAAAGTCTCTTTGAAATGAGAGGTTTTATTATTCAAAGGTGCAGAGGAGAAAGGGGAGCTGACATTAAGAAGTAGAGAGAAAGGTGAACCCAAGTAAGGGTCTAGCGGGGGTAAGTTTGCATCAACCTTGTAATCCATTACACCAAGATTTAAAACAAGCTTAAAGAATATATTCAGTGCTGGTGACAGATGCCAGTCAGCCAAATCTGGAGACTGATGCAGACTAACTGCACAGAGTCCCTAGGAAGACAGAATCTTAATACAAACATCCCTCTGATAATTTGCACCTCCCGTGCTCTGCAAGGCCCACCTATGGATACAAGAGATTCAGTCTCCATGATTTAGTCAGTTCTTGGTGCCCATGCAGAGACTGCCAGTTGTTTTGGTGGTTTTACACCATAGACACCTGCACAATAAGAACTGGAGTGAGACTGGCGGACCATTGGGCCACCTAACAGTTGTCAGATGGTTAGAGCTCTCAGACACGATTGGTCTGGAGTATATCATGCTAAGAAACATTTCCTGCAGACTATACATAGGTTAGGACTGTAATTCCAGTTGGGGATCTAGGGTTGGTTCTGGTGACTCCACGTTTGTGCTTTATGATATCCCCAGAACCTCCTGCGGCAATTCCAGCTGCACACTTCACTGTTTGGAGTGCATTATCGCTTGCATGAACTCCCACAGCAACCTGTAATTATCCTCAGGTTTGCTATATGCTCAGATTTAATATTTGGGGTGTGATTTGATAAGGCCAGGACAGATTTATTCATGTATTTCCACATTTAACAACTGTGCTTTATATTCAGAATTTTACAGGTTATATTTACTAACCAAAAACCTTTAATACCATTCCCCTGGCTACTTTGAATGGTATCTTTGGCAAATGGAGGTTTAGTTCTCTTTCACATTTAATGTACTGTATCTTTTATAGTTGGCTCCCTGCACATGGAGTGTGTCCAAGAGTTGCAAGGACTGGAATGTCTGCCATGCTTTGACCTCATGGCTTGAGGTTCCATTATTGGGAATGGCACCATTTTATCCAATTGGTCTCTTCAAATGGAGCAATTTCCTGAGTACTTGTTTGGGAATCAGTTTATGCCAGGTCTACGAGGAAGCCATACGACTGTTTCCAATTAATTTGGGTTTGTAAAGATCTGATCTGACTCCTAACTATGAAGGCCCAGTGGACTTGCCCATCCCCCACATGACATACACACATGGACACTCACTGATTTCTCTACAGACATGAGAAGTCTCCAGATCAAGACTCAGCAGTGAGGTACATGACAGTGAGCTTTGACCATGCCTCTCTCTGGATGGGTAGCCATCCAGATCTCACCAAACACCTAGAGTCCTTGAGCAGCTTATGCCAGGTTCAGTGTAAAACATAGGATAGGTTCTTGGTGGGGTGGGGACAGCTTCTTCTCTGGTTGTGCCAACGGCTTGGCCAGGGGTGTAGCCAGACTCATCCTCTTGGTGTTACACCTACTCCATGGAAAGATTGGCAAAGATCAACTTTCAGCTGATGCAGCTGAACTCAGCGCTGGCTCCATGGCCATGTGGCTCCATTTCACCACTGGATAGATCTGTACCCTGGTGTGAGTCTCATCTGTGGTGAGCTGAAGGATTTGCACACACGCAGGAAGTCAGACCAGTGAGTGGCAGATTCCACCGCTTGGCCACGTCTGAACAGACTGTCCAGTCCCTGACAGAGATGCTGTTCCTGTGTAGTTCAGGAGGGGTGCTCTTCTAATCAGAGCTGTCTGCATCCTGCACCAGGTCGAAGTTGTTGCTAATCCTCTCGGGTACAGCGGGACAAAGCAAGGGCCTCAATTAGACAATGTGGAGGGTCCAATGGGAAAGGCAGACCTAATACAAACAGGCCTATTTATCACTGGCTAATGTCATTTCAGAACAGATGAGCAAAAGAGATTTCCCAAGAACCATCCCTTGGAGGAGATCGTAATCTTAATTGAAATCAGAAAACCTTCAAGTATCTTTGTGCGTATAGTAATAGCGCGACGGTTAGAATCACAGAGGGGTTAATAACTGGGAGCAACGTTCTATCATTTTTGTTCTATTTTGTTTGCGGGAAGACGAGGAGCTTGGCTGTCATTCCAGTGCACCACCCTGTTCTCCCTGAGAAATAACCACCAAGCTTATCAGCATGCTAGGCTGTTTCTGTCCTGAGATTGCTTGGCAGAGATGGGGGGAGGAGGGGAATAGGGTAGAGATGGGATGGCACCTGATTTGGTATTCAAACTAGAGGCGTGATTGGAGATCACGCCGCCACCCCTAGCCTGATGGAAATGAAGCTATTTAACATGCTGCCACTCTACATGGGAAGAAAAGAGAGAACAAGAGCTGTGCTGTGATTCAGCTCACACCAGCCTTTGCAGAAACAATTATAAAATGCAAATACTATGGATACCTCCTTAACAGAGCAAATCTATCCATTGCCTGCCTCTGTTCTTTTATCAAGCATCTATTTAAGAGGAGCTTCCCCCCTCCATGCAATGCAATGTTAATAGAAGTTGTCTATCAGATTTCTCGCTTGCAGAAGCATGCTGGTGTAATCTGATCCCCAATGCTTAGTGTGCTGTGTCAGATAATGATCACGCTGTGCACTTACCAATGTTGTGCAGTCTTTCATTAAAGGATCACAAAGTGCTTAATTTAGTAACACTTACAGGGTGGTAGATAGGTATTATTATCCCCATTTTACAGATGGGAGGACAGAGCGGTATAGCAACATGTGCCTACCACAGATGGCTGCCAGTTATTGTGGCACCTGGTTCATTCATAATTGCAAAGCTCATTTAGAGGCTTGATGAAAGGTGCTAAAGAAATGCAAAGAGTTGCTAGTGATTCACACATCTGTTCTGAAAACCATCCTGGCACTTGTTCCATTTCACTGCGTGCAGGGTCTTTCCATGTTGGAGAATTCTCCTCTCTTGCGCATGTTCCACAATGAACACCATCCCCTTTAGTAGTGGAGATAGTAAAAATGCACAAGATACAAAGCATCAGTCTGAATCCAGACAACAACCCTGCATGTACAGAAATGAATCCAGTACCACTTGGAACCTGCTGACTGTCATTGTACTACACCATGGGGCCATTCAGAACGTTACAGCAGAGGTCTAGAACTCAGATCCTCCTGTTCCAAAAGAGCACAGGCCTCACCACTTGTGCCGAAGGAAAACCTCCTTTAGTTGCTAGCAAAAGAGGGACTATGACACACAGTTAGGCAGTTCTGAGTCCACCCAGTGGTTGTCAGCAGTGGCACACACACACTGGCCAGCACATTACAATATTTTCATTCTCACAACGGCTCTCATATGCTAAAAGGAGCTGAAATTTACCAACATATTTTTCTGTCTTCAGTAGGATTTTCAAAACAGATCATTCAAAATTAAGGTCATTTTTCTCCCCCTCTTATTAGTAATAGACTTACTCCACATCTCGTGTGTGGGAAATAAATTTAAATGAGATTTAACATTTACTAGGAAATTTTGTTTTAGGTTCTTGCTTCTAGTTCCTTGCAGCAATCAGTTTAAGAGTCTCTAGTTAATTCAGGTGACAGGGCCAATGGTGTGAGACATGGATAAATCTGAGGCTTAAAATTAGAATAAAAGAGAAATCAAATGCAATTAGGTTTTTATATTGTGCCTTTCACACTGCAAGTGTTGTTATTCATGTTTATAACTACCTATAAAAATGCAAAGAAGAGGGGGAAAATGCAGGAAATGAAATGCCAAAAAATAAAAATATTTAAATGATGAGCAGCTGAAGAAAGTCAGAGAATTCAAAGTTAAAAGGACACCATCAGGTTAGAATAGGCCCAGAACATTGGTTTTGTTGAGAAGAGGGGAGGTGGAATATGTAGAGTGGGAGGTAGGAATTTATAAAACCTTATACAATGAGAACCTTGCTTATTCTCACTTTGCTTAACTTGTGGGCTCTATTATCTTCATACAAAAAAACCCACCCTGGTATTCCATCCCCATTTCTCAACAAAACTTTAATAGCAGAGGTCTCACATTATTAAGAATCCATTACTTTTAACACAATATGCTACAGTACTTTTATGAGGCTATTAAACAGTGCCATAAACAACTGAAAATGAATGACACCTGCTAAAATAAAGGAACAAAGTGTGTTCTGTAATGCAGTATCTATAATTTTTTTTAATTGTGTTTGATTGCTCACTCATTAATTAAAAAAATCCAGCACTCCACAACACATCTTTTAGTCATTTCTACTTCCAAAACAGATCCGAACTAGGTTATATTAATGGCTGTCTGACTTTGAAGTAAGTATATAAAACAATTTTTGTTCTTCTCTTTCTATCTGTCCTAGGATTTTTCCTTTCGCCCATCATTGTAGTGTCTGGGCACTTTTCACATAAAATCAATAACAGCAGAAAAGTTCCTAGTGGTCTTCACAAGATCTGTGGCCCTTCTCCCTTTTGGAGTCAAAAATCTGCTTGGGGTAGGATTTTTTTGATTGAATGTTGGTTTTGGCTGGTACGACTTTAAATATAGAAGAAATTGCCAGTGCTGCGGGTGTTTTTCTTATATAGGAAAGGCTTTTTCAAGGTTTTTCTTTCTCTTTGGAGGATGTACTGAATTTAAACATTCCCTGTAATGCTGAGAACCCAAACACTATCTCCTGAGAATCAAAACCAGTCTGGATTCACATTCCATGCTGACTAAAACGCTAGGAGTAAACAAACACATCAATTGTTTCAAATCCATTACAGTTTGTGACACTGGGAGCTGTGTAGGCCACTATCCTGGAGCCTAAAGGCTGAGCCAATGTTCTGATCCTGTAGGTGACTGTGCAGTCAGACCCTTACCCGACATGGAGCCCCAGTGAAGACAGCGATTCCCTGCCTAAGTAAAATGGATTGCAAGCGTTAATTCATTTGCAAGATTTGGGCCCAGGTTTGCATTTCTATTTACACCAGATTGTAAAATTACACTTGAACTCATGTAGCCGTGATCTTTGCATGTGCTCACATCCTCTTTCATGGAACCATTTTAAAAACTGTTCATAGTTTTAGAGGAACAATGTGGATGAGATATTGAACCAACTTCTACTGCTGGAAGGGACAATCTTTCAAGCTTCCCAAGACACGTCCTCGGATCTGGGGAAGATAAGGTAACCTGAGTGTCCATGGAAAATACAAGGTGGGACAGATTGTTAAGCCTACATATTATGCATGCTTTAGGAGACCACTTGTGGTAACATCTCTGCAGTCATAGGACAATGGAGGTTTAGCAGGGTGTGTTGCAAATGATTGTAATGAGCCATAAAACCAGTGTTGTTTTAGGGCTCAGTCCCATGCCCATTGACATTAACAGGAGTATCTTCACCAACATGAACGGGGGCTGGGTTGGCCCGTGTATTCCAAAGCCTGCAGTGGATCCGTAATTGTTGCCATTTACCAGGAGACGGAAGCTATATAACTCATAGGTTAGGACTTGTCTTCTTGGACTCCCAATATCTTACACAAGCAAGTGCAGTGAAATAATTTCCGCAACATTCTTTGTCTGGCCAGATTCAACTGCCCCGTCTTTAATTGGTATCAAATCCCTCTGTTTTTTCTCAAGCAAAACTCCCATTTAGCTGAAATGGAAGATGTGCCTGAGTAAAGACTTGAGGATTAGACCCTGGATCCAAGGTCACTAAATGGCCTTGTTTGTTGCTCACCAGACAGCTGTGTATCTATTAGTCACCCTGTCTCCTCAATCTTGTTTTTTAGAGACACCTGTTGCAAAATGAAAGAAGATCTAACAGGGAGCCAAAGATTTTCCTACATCCTAAATTCCCTGAGACATTTGGAAAGGGAGGAACAAAAACTGCATCCATATCTTCTAAGAAAATATCTCCACACACTACAAAAGGAACTGAAATTTCATTTCCAGACAGCAATTCCCCTAGCCTTTAAGAGGTTAAACATGCTGATAGAGCTGCCATTTCTTTCCCCCGGCATTCCCCCAAAACCAGCTTGTTTTCAACAAAGCCAATTATCTTGAAATGATGGGAAATGATTAGTCATGTTAATTAAAAATAATTTTTCCCCACTCCTAAAAAGGTCAGCTCGTCAGCTGTACTGAAAATTGAGCCTTCATGCACTTTCATTTGATTTCCTATTCAAAGTCTAATTAGTGACAATTCGTTGTTAAAAGAGAGAATTTTTTTTTATTATGCCGACATTTTTGATTATTTCCCCTTTCATTATCACGGTGATATTATTATTATCATATAGATTCATCATTGCCAGTTCATGAAATAATGAGCTAAATCTCATCCGACAGTTGCATTTGAAATCTGTAGACGTGAGAATCCCTGATACTTTTACTTATTAACTGTTCTACAGGTTGCTTCTCTGCATCCAGCTGTAGCCGCTGCTTTCAGACAGCAAGAAGGTGACCAGAGGTCAGTTATTACACACATCATCAGTTACCATAGGTTTTGTCCAATGGCCAGAGAGACTCATGTGGTTAGACACTGACCATGTGCAGGACCCAGACAAGCTTTGTGTATTTCAGGGGCTGGGAATCTGAAAAATTCAGACATCCCTGAGGAGGCTGGGGAAGTTAAAGGGAGTAACTGGAGCTGCAAACTTTAAGGATGCACTCCAGAAAATGGGAAGGAGGGTCCAATGGCTCACAAGGCCTAATTCAACCTCACAAATGGATTCTACTCTAATGCCTTCTGGATCACTCTGCCTGTGCCCGTCAGCAAGGAAGCCTTTCTTAAAGGATTGCATAGACCAGCGATACTCAGACTGAGGTTCCCAAGCCACAAGTGGCTCTTTAATGTGTCTCCTGTGGCTCTTTGCATTACATGACGTTAAAACACTGGGTGATTTAATTATTAATGACTCTAGGTTATTAACCAATCAGGCTGTTTTTACTATGTTTTTAACCCATTGTAGTTCATAAAATAATAAAACTTGGTCAGTCGTTTTGCAGTGAGTATAATATAATAATATATATATATAAATTAAACATCTCCCCGTCACGCTGTTTAAATATATATAAAGTACTACGATAAATGAACCAATAAATTTACACTATTGTGGCTCTTGTCGGTAATGTTGATTGCTAATTTGGCTTCTGAACCACTGAGGTCTGAGGATCACTGGCATGGACTATACACAGAGGTGTGCCGATCTGAGTAGGGCTGTCTGGCTCCTGCCTTCCTGCTCCAGCGATCTAGTGCTTCCAGTCTCTTCAGCTATTTGTCAGTGTCTTGTCTTGTTCCTGTAGTTGGAGATGTCTGGCTCCAGCAGGGCTTTCGCCTGCACATTTGTGCTGTCAGCAGGTGTCTACGTACATCATCCGCAGGCAGCTGTCTGGTCATTAGACTTCCTTCTTCTTGAAGCAATAACGATCTCAGTGGCCAACTCCAGAGCTGATTCTTTGAACTGGTGATTCATGGACCCCAAAAGATTCAACCGCCAAACAAGGAGAAGCACCTACAGAACTGGGTGATTAGTAATTATTGTTGGGTTTTTGTTGTTGTTTTGTTTGAGGACCCTGAAGGGGAACCATGCTCTTTCATCCTACAAACAAAGAACACAAAGACAGTCCCTGCCCCTGTGAGGCCATGGTATGGGGGTTAGACAACATGCAACAGACGAATGGGCAGACAAATGTTGGGAGGAGGGAGAGACAAGGTAACAGCAGAGAGTCTTAATAACCAACATGCATTTTAACAACATGAATCTGTTAGGGTGGAAGTCTCAGAGTCCAAGGTTTTCCTATGAGTTTCTAGTACTTCTGAGTGGTCTGGATATACCTTTAGGACTCCTTTCTCTTTGCATTTCAATTCTTCTGAACCTATCCAGGGCCAAGCAGTGCAGATAAAGGAACAGAAAACAGTAGGAGAAGTTCATTACAAGTTCTGGGAGATGGTTGATTGTCAGGAAAAATCCTTGATATTCCAACCCAGTTCTCCCATCTGCACATTCAAGGTAATCAAAACAGTTGCATAGCTATGTGACCATTAGGGATCAGTTTCCAATGTACTGCACCTTTGAATCTCTAAGAATTCTGCAGTATGCAGATACAAACAGCCTTTTTCTATTCAGTTCAGCGTAGATTACCAGCGAGCACACATGCATATACAGTGTTCTCATGGAGCTATAACGTGGATTCTTTCTTTTTTTCTCATTCTTTTTATGAAAAATAAGTCATTGACTACTGTTATATACATGTGGAAAACCATAACAAGAACAAAAACAGAGCTTGCATGATTTATAGGAGATCTTCATAGCTGAGAGAGTGCTGAATAAACACGGACATTTACCACCTGCAGTGGTTACATGTACAGCCACCTTTCCCATTCTCAGTATACCAAACATACCATGGCAAAGGTAAACATTATGGTGCAGGGAATATCTGGTTTTTAACAGTGCCTATGCTAGGGTCAGTGGTAGATTTTACCAGCTGAACTAGTCAACTAACTATATTGTCTGGGTGGATTCTGCCTGTTAGCTGTCCGTTGGTTTTTGCCTGCAACAGCAGTCTTGCGTGGAACTCAAAGCCTTAATGAAGATGGGACACTTCTGGGACTTGTTAGATTTGCCAAAAAGGCACCAGACTTAGAAGAGTGCAGCCAGAGAGTCAGCCTGAGGATGGAAGAACAGATTAATAAATGGGTTTGCAGTTTTTCTACTTGGGCTGTATTGGAACTAGTAAGCAAGGGCTTTGATCACCCTGAGACACTTATTCCACATATTTGTTTCCTCTCACGTGGTGGTCCCTAGATTCTTCAAATTGGGTAGCAAACTGATGCAGAACTTAGTGCATAGTTACTGAAAATAACAATAAAGTGAGGAAGAGCTAAAGGAAGAACATTTCAGTCCAATTCCCAATGTCTTAATAGAGCCCATCAACACAGAAAGACCATTCAGTAGTGCCAGTCAAATGAGAAACCACTTAGCAGAGTAGCAGTGTGGGAGATTAAAATGCCTCTTTGTAGAATATAAAGGTCATTGAGGCAGTAAACTCCCTAAAGGGGAAGACAATGCATTTCATGCATGAGAGGTTAAGTCTGGGTGAATATGTGTTGACCATGTGAATAGATAATCCTGCTTGAGTAGATACACATTTACAGACATCATCTGTGGACTTAATGACATGCAAAGGAAATGGCAGCCTTGTGACCAGCTGTGGGTTAGCTGGTTAGGAAGAATTTCTCGGGGATGTATATGATTCTGTTGTCACAAGAGGCCAGTTGGGCAAAATGTCAGGTGTCGTGTCCATTTGTCTGTGCTGTGCTAAAACACCTGCTGTTGAGGCTGGAGGCCAGAGCCCAAATGGTGAAAAAATGAGAGACCCAAATTCATCCCACCCTTTTTTCCAGTTGTGTCTGCGATCTGCTTTAACCATGTGATGGAGTCTCCCAGAAGACTTGTTCACAATGTGTGTGTGTGAGAGAGAGAAAGAGAGAGATCATCACTCATTTACATTTCCAATTCTGCAACCACCACGCTAGTATTTTTAGCACCTCATAGAGCTAAAGCCAAGACTTGAGGATGGACCCTCCTGATGTGCAGCTTTATTGGATGAATGAGTCCATCTGACCTAGCTGACAGGAGCTGTTCTTAGCTGGTCTCCATTGGGAGACATCTCCCTGTGGGATTGTGCTAAACTGGTTTCAATGTAGGGGGAAATAATGGTGAAATCAATCAAAACAGGCATTAAGCAGTAAGGAATTTTAATACTCTCTCAGGCCAGTGGTAGGGCAGAAATGTGCTCATCATGGAGTTGTGGAATACAGTTAAGCCGGAATAACACAGATGATCTCACAATTTATATTTGTGTTTATGTTGAAGTCAAAGAGCAACACAAATGTCTCAGCAAGGGCTGATTTTTTTTCTCACTCATGCCAGCGTGAATCTGGAACAACTCCACTGAAATATAGTTTTTCACTAGTGTAATAAAGAATAACATCTAGCTTTGGGCCTGGGTTTTCCAAGGCCAATCCACTATGTGTATTAAAGGCTTTTCAGTTACAGCCAACATATTTCTGTGCCTCCCTGCTAGCAATAGAGCTGATTCAACAAAATGGAAATGGTTTACAGGCACATATCGATTTCATCAACTTTTTTGACAACAGATCATCAAAATGTTTTGTTTTCATAAGGTTGAAGCACTTAGTTTTGACTTTATTGTTTTGACATTTATACTAAACATAACATACATGTTTCAATAGGGTCATTTTGATATTTCCAAAACAAAATTTTTGGAAGGTTTGTTTTGCAGGAATTTTCCAAATTTCAATTTTTTTTTCCCAGTTGAGGACAAAAATGTATTTTAAGTTGTCAGAAATCACCATGGAATGGAAATTCCAAGTTTTGACAGGTTCTAGTCAGGAGCAATCAACTTTATAAAAAGAGTGATGTTACTTGTCTGACCATCAGCAGTACTAGAAAACTAGACTAAGAGAAGAAAACAAAAGGGCTGTGTGCGGCCCAGTATAGGATCTATATTTGTGTGTATATTTGTGTTTGTGTATGTGCTTTTCATGGACTTTTTAAATATTATGGGAACCATTGATGGTACTGCCGTAATACTAGCTCTGTATGGTCGAGTAGTGAAGAGAATGGATTAGGAATCAGGAAACCTGAGTTTTATTATTAACCTGCTGCATGACTTTGCACAAGTCACTTCCCCTCTGCGTCCTATCCCATCCTTTAAATTGTAAACTCTTTGAGGCAGGAACACCTGCTGCATGTCTGTACAGCACCCAGCACAATGAGTGTCTGGTTTTGGTTAGGGCATCTAAGTGCATCTACTGTGAAACTCATAATAAACAATAATAATTTCAGCACACGGATGGTGCAAATAGCTGAGAAATCTTTTTATTTATTTATCTATGCTGCAGCCAACACCAGGGTATCTGAGACTAGATCGTGCATTATTTTGGTCTATCAAAGGATTCTTGTGGCTCTAAAAGTCCCAAGAAAACCATAAAACAAAGACATCTGAAACATGATAGCCTATTCCAGTCAGAACTTTGATGTTTTTGTTGTTAAAGCACAGATATGCATGATCTTCACAAGTACACCAGGGATACAAAACAAAAACATCTCTGGGAGATAGTAAATAGGCTATGGACTCCTGAATTTTTCATCCTGCGTGCTCTGATTGAAGGGTTTGCTGAGGATCTGGTTTATAATCCTGCTGAAAACAAAGGACTCAGAATTAAAACTCTTTGGTCCTTTCACACTAATGGCCCTTTGTTCACAGCAATTAATGGAACAATTTTTAAATAATGCCTTTTTTTTTTTCCTTGAAAGATGATTTTTTGTCAGAAGCGGGTTCTTTATTTTCCCAGTCTGCGCTCACATTCATTAGCACTAGTCGCATCCAACTTGTAGAGGTTTATTTGTTCAGCTGGAAATGGGACATTAACATTTTAAGAGGATGATGCATAAGCTTTTAGAGATAATATTCTCTCTGCCCTATTCTGCTGATCCTCTCTTAGAAACTACAAAATGCTACATTCTCTCCCTCCAGAACGACGAGTTTATTATAAACACTTTATCACTCAGGGCATAATTTTCTCTTCTTACATTTTTTCTATTAAAAAACACATAGAATTTTGTGCGTGTGGATTTGGTGTTCTGGACAACGTGGGGCTGATCAGGCTAAGTAGAGTCAAGCAAACTATAGGCAGGTGCTCTGCCAGCTTCATCTCACCCTCACTGCTCTGCCAATGCATCTTAGTCCTCACCTGCTGCACTATCTTTGACTCCAGACCTAGGTCCTCCAGCTATCTCTTCCAATGCACCTTCCTCTTAACCTGTAGCAGTCACTGCTACTCCAAACCTAGTTTCGCATACCCTGAGCTCCAGAGGCACTGCTGTTCCAGCTCTGGAGAGAGAACGGGAGAAAGCATGACACACTTGTAACAGATGTCAGTCATTTCATGCAATCCGCTACTGGAAGGTGCTCAGCAACTATAGTGATGAGTGTGGTAAAAGAACCTGTATAGAATATTATATACCAAAAAAAAAACTACATTAAAAGAATGTTAAGGTTGCAAAATCAAGCCCTCACAATTTAGGAAATGCCAAAATTAAAGTTGTCCATGCAACCTTAATGCCCCCCCTTTATGCATATGCATCATGATACAGTCTTTAGTCATATGACCACATACTATTTTTTTCCACTATTTTTAACTTGGCCAAATGTGGACTTTCTTCTTTCCACAGGAATTGGAAAAAGTACATCCCTGATAGCAGAGTGATACCTGCTACATGACCAAGTCTCTGCTTCAAAGAGGGGGGCACTAGAGTGTCTCATTGAAATGTCTGTAAGCATTTTTTTCAGAGGTGAAACATTATTTTTCCCCAATCTGGTTCTGAGAGAGAGAGAGAGAGAGTGTGTGTGTGTGTGTGTGTATCAATCTGAGGGTGGAAAAATGCATTCAGAATGAAAAACTTCCAACCTTAACAGTTAAAGTAAAGCAACTGCAAGCACAGAGTCTTATAATGGGATTTGTCCAGCAACCAGGTGGTGGTACCAGCTATAAGAATAGAATAGAACAGTTTTGAGTGACCCTATCTTCTCTGCCAGTCCATCACAGCTCTGACCTGAAACCCATCCTGCTAGACAAAGCACCCACCCCCCCAACACAGTCACATTACTGCTTCAGCCATCCTGCTATTCTAGTGAGAGCTTTGTGAAAGCCATTTCTCTTGCTGGTAGGACAATCAGACCCAATGACACCAGTGAATGACTTAAAGGAAGGTCTCAAAAAAGGATTAGGTTTTGCCAGTGGCTTAGTGTGATGGCTATATCTGCCTCTTCTGTGGCCTTGGCAACAGCCAGAAAATAACCAACCAGATCCCAACACAAACTCACTTTTTTTTTATTTTCTGCATAGCAAAAAATGGTACTTTTGCCTCTAGTTCCTGGCAAAACACACGCAAAAACTTGGGAGCTGCGGTGGACACTCCTGCTAGTTGTCTCTTTACTTCCCAAGAAGTTTCCCATCCTCTAACGGTCAGACCTGGTTAGACAAGAGACAACATATCAGAGGGGCTAGGATCAGGAGGCAGGAAGCCTGAATTCTAGTCATAGAGTCTCACTATACATCCCTGGGCAAGTTGCTTGGGCACAGATTTTCAAAGGTAGTTAGGCCTTGCTGCCCTCAGCATTACAATGCCTGATTTCGGAGTCTCGATCTCAGTGATTTACACACTTGGAAGCCTAAATCCTATTGCCTACCAATGGAAATTTTGGTGTGTAAATGCCTCATTCTCCCTTGGAATTGAGATTTACTCTCCTAAAGCCATTAGGGGTTGTGATGCTGAGCAGAGCAAGACATACAGACCTTTACAAACCTGGGCCTCGCCCTCTCCGTGACTTAGCTTCTTTATCTTTAAATTCAAAATAGCAGGATTTACCCTTTGCGAAGCACTTTGTGATCCATAGAGGAAAGTGTTATTTAAGTGCGTATTAGTATTATTTGGCTGAGATGGTGCAACAGGATTCTAATCTCAATGTACCATTTGTCTGGCAAGAGGTGAGATACCAGACTGAATGAACTACGAGGCTAGATGCACCAATAGCCTGGTCTGATATGGAAGGATGCAGACTAAACAGAATAAATCTCAGATTCCTCTGAATTCTCTGGCTTTTCGCAGCTCATGTCACACACAACCCTCACATTAATTGAATCTAGATGTTTATCTCTGATCCTTATTTGGATGCCCTAGACCGGCAATTAATAATAATAACAACAGGGATGATATTTCATTCTGAGCTGAAAAATCGGACACTGATTAAACTGGCAAATTAAATAATTGATATTAATTGCATGACATTTTTAGCAATAAACTGCACAAAACAGCTCTGAAATGAGAGGATTAGCAGAAGGAGATAATGTTCAGGAGCTGGTCCAAAGGCATTTTGCAGAAGCGTGGGTGACGTGAGCCCGAGGACCATGACTCAAAGAGCTCTTCATCTTCACTCACCCAGGATTTGCTGGAGTAAGACATCCTGCTGGCTGAACTGATGATTATCAGACCCCTGACATTTCACTGGCAAAGCCCTCCCACTCCCCTGCTTTTGGGTGAGGTTGTGCCCCTGGGAAAGCTAATATAATAGGGTGTCATTTTAGGAATCCTGACGCCAGCCCCTGTTTGCAATACTGGGGGTGAAATGTCCATGATCAAAGATCATCACAACAAGATGCCACCTCCAAAAGGCACACCACGCTGACCCATCCAGATGCTACGTCCACAGTGTGGGATCTCAAGTGCCAATTAAAACAAGATTTTGGATATTTAGCTCTGCTGAAAAGTTCACCTCTTTGAGCCATATCCTTAGCCAGTGAGAGGTCCAGGGACTTTACTGGAGATATGCCCATTTACACCAGTGGAGGATATGGCCTTCTTGTACTTTAAATGATCCAGGTTTAGAACTGTAGAGGAGACAGAGTGGCACACGATATGGCCTAACATCACATGTACTAATTGCTACAATAGCTCATGTTTCTATAGCACTCAAATGCTACAGCCCTCAGCCCCCCAAGCGTACACTCAACTTCCAGATTGAAAGAGTCACTCTCCGGGGGTTGTGTGGTGTAAGAATCTTATACAGCCATTGCTCACAGTTGTACTTGTGATAGCAGAGGAGTACAGTTGTGCAGCTCTTCAGCAACTAAACAATCAACTAAAAAGGGGGGAAATGTTCAAACGTAATACTCCTGCACTGTGTGTGAGTGCACACACGTATGCACGCACTGCACACAAGTTGTCTATTGGATTGGTTCAGTGAAGCTGCAATTTCCACTGCCTGAAGACACAGTGCCAAAAACGGCCCTGTCCTGGAGACAGAAAGGGGGTATTAGCACTTCTTGGCCAAACTCTGTGCTAGGGCTGCATTAGCTCTCAGTTTTATATCCCCCTGACAGCTTATAAACAGAGGTGCACATGCTCAAGATAGGGTTTTAATCAGAGGCAGGCGCACATTTTGGATGCTGCTGGAGAGTGTGTGCTCTGCAAGCACCCAATTCAGGATACACATGTGTCATGGGACACTTTATACCAGCACACCCATCTTCTTCCTTTGTGCTCAGTCTGAGGATGGAGGGAGCTTAGCCTGAGACATTTTACAAGAATCCAGACAGGATTGTGGAGGCCTGTGCACTTTGGCACACTGCTTTTGTGGTGGGGGCGCAGACGCAATGGGAGGATGCAGCCATGAGCACTGGGAACCCAAGTTCCGACGTGTTTTGGCTTCTTCCAAGCTTAATGTAGTTTTTATACATGTACATAAAAGCACACATTTTTCCGAGTCCCCTCAAATAATTTCATGATAAACCTCCCTTTTTGGATGTGGTCCGAACCATCCATTATACTGCTGCCATGAACTTTGTTTCATCCCACACCAGGGAGGAGAGAGAGCACTTGGAGTGCTCAGATATTACATGTAATAACTGGTCATAAAAATCAATGTAAAATTTAATGCAAAAGGTCTGTGGGCACCCAACCACTGGAATCCAGCGATAAGGCAGATGGAAAGCAGCACAGAGCTTTCCAGCAAGTAGTATATTTTTTTAATGCTCTTGAAATGTACATCATACTGTCACCGTTTTGTCCATCTACATGCTAGTTAAGTTGCCGTAGCTATGCTATTTAGATGTCAGTGTGTTGTTAGTTGCTGTTTCCTTTCGGACACAGGGAATTTTATAGTCTATGTGGATCCTGCCAAAAGATCTAAGAGGAGCAAAAGAAACATCTTCTTTCCACAGTTTACTCAAAGGCTTCTTGATTGATATGCTGGTGCTTAACCCTACAGTGCCCTGCTTTCCATGGAGGGACTTGGAATAAAGTCACTGTGAACCATGAGTGCCTGGCCTAGAAAGTCCTAGGGAGCAAAGGTCACATTTGCATTAAATTCTGTTTCTTGGCTATTGCTCAGGGGATCCCCAATGAAATTTGACACATGCATGAATAATTCCACTTTAGATAACAAGTCACATGGCCGATGGAGCCTTGCCAAATTACTGGCTGCTTCACAACAAAGGGAAGGAGGAGAATGGAGTACTGAAACTCCCCGAAATACGTAAATAAAATAGAAAGAACAGAAGGTTGCTAACCTGCTCTTCAGTTCCTGTCTCAATGATCAACAACACACTGTAAACCTTGGAGGGGGAATTATCCCATGAATTCAAACAATTTAGACAAAAACTCACATCCCAAAAGCCCACACTGAAAGAATGTTAAGGTTGCAAAGTCAAATGCTCAAAAGTTGGAAATGCCAGAAGTAAGTTCGTCCATTCGAACTTAATTCAGTCCGCTTGTGTATACGCATTCTGGTACGGTCGTTAATTACACATCTTTTTTCCACCAGCCCCCCGCCTCATTCCGTACACAGGATGGACCATGCTCCCTAAGCAAGTAGCTATTCATTATTTCTTTTTCTCCTCATCATTCAATGTGTAGCCCAATGCATTATTTATTGCACACCTTCCAAACCCTGCGTGGAATACAGAATTATTAATTTCCTGCTGTGCTTTTCTATGGTGCTGTCATCTGAGCACTCCTGAATGAAAAGGAAGAATGTTTTTAATGCAAGCAGAACAACATATATTTCCCTACTCTCAATCTCAGAAATGGCTTAACTGTTTTAGCTGAAGCTTCCCAAAACAATTCAGCCATAAGCAGACAACCAGCGTGGAAAATTTCAACCTAAATAGTTTCGGTTTGACATAGTCATAAGCAACTAAAATGAAGAGGCTTAAAAGGTCAGGCCACTGTAACTATAATCGGCACTAGTTATGCTGCCTATATGTCTTGGCTCATATGTGTAAAATGATTGTGATACCATATAAAATAATTATACATATCTATCTATCTAAGGTATCAGGCACTGGGGCATGTAAGTGCCAAAAAAAAATCAGGCACTTTCTGTAGCAGGCAAAATGTATGGGGCAAATTCAAAGTCATTTGTGCTCAATAAGTATTAAATGTCTAACATGAACACTGGGAAATGGGAAAACTGGCTGTTGAGACTTGTGTTTCTGCAGCGTATCTTCATATCCCCATCATTAACTTTTTGAGTAGGGTGCACAGAACTGTCCTTATGGTAGGAGAATGGGATGACTGCCCCAAGCCCTGTGCTGTGGGGGGCCCTTGTGCTGGTCCCCTGGTCCTGCAAGTCCATGCCTTCTGGAAGGCATCTGCCCATGTCTCCCCTGACCCAGCTCCCAGCTTGAAGGTGGGTGCCCTCAAGTCCCAGGAAGCCAGGCAGCAGCCGCACACATCCCACCCGGTCCCTGCTCCCAGCTGGGAGGTGAGCAGCAGCCTCCTGCACTCTGCTTGGGAACCCGGTGGCAGCCACCCACGCCCTGTGAGATGGGCTCAGAGCTAGGTGGCAGCCACCTGCCTCTGGGGTCCCAACCCGGCAGCAGCCTCCTTCGCCCCAGGCCCCCCACCCTGCTGGGGACAACCCTGAGTGTGGGTCTGAGTCACACCTGGATTAGTCTGTTTTCTACAGATTTAACAAATAGTGGAGGGCCCCTACCCCAGAGATCCCATGCAGGGCCATTGTGGCAGGATCAACAGGAGTCAGAGCATCCCCGCGCATCATTCCTATGGAACCCCAGCCATGCTTTACAGCTGCCCAGGCTGAACCAATATGGGAGAGGATGATAGCGCACATACTGCCTTCCTGCCCTATAGGAATACATGTCCTTGGTAGCACACGGGCACACCACGCAGAGCACAGAGGAATGCAGCTTCACCAGCTGATAATGATTGTACGGGAGCCCAGCACCTCTTTCCAACCAGAAATGGAGCCAATAGCTAAGAAACAGACTTGCCACCTGAAGAGATCGGAGCTAACCACCGCACCACTTTGAAACTCAGTACAAAGCTCACTAAGTTCGCTTTCCCTCAGCCCACTGTTCACACACACACACACCCCACCTCTCTTACATGCAAATCCCACTAATTTGTCAAGTTTACCTCCACGGGGATGGAGGAAAAAGGAGGGTGAAAGATTGCTTGTTATGTCTGTCTTAACACTTGTGAGGTGCTGAGATACCAGGTGATGGGGCCTCATGGAGAGACAGAGTCGGTGATTTTATGCTCTGTTGTATCTGAACAGGCAGACAGCCATGAGCCCTGCATTATCTGTAATGCTAAAAATTACATTGCCCATAAATATTTTAGCACCAGGCTTCTTTCAAACACCAATAATTTATAGAACTAGTCACTCTATTAGTATCCCTTTAGCCATAAATAGGCTTGGCAGAATTCAATTTTTTAAAATCCTTTTAACAGGTAAGATCAACGTTCATTTTTTAGCATTTTTTTTAATTTTTAATGATTGATGTTTTCACAGTTGTGCAAAATTATGGGGTTTTAAGCTTTTTTTTCTGTGTGTGTCCATTTAAATTTTCACAGTTGTGGGAGATTATGGTGGGTCAGCCAATGGATGCGGGAGAGGTGAGCCAATAAATATTTAATGACAGTAGTCATTGAGATTCAAAGAGCTAAAGCTTATAACCATTAAAACACAAATTATCAACATTACATGTCAAAATATACAAAGTAAATATCCTTAAATCAAACTAATAAATTCCCAAGCAGCATTTTTCTTACTTTGCCTATTAATTTGGACTATTATCAATGGGAATATTTTTGGCAGTTTGTGTATGTATGGTGAAACTGATGTTTATTGATATTTACCAGTAAATATCTAATCCTTCAAAGCCAAGACATACAGCTACAGTGGCTGTGTGTGAAGTGTATTAACTCTGGGGCATTTACTCTATGTTCTGGGAGCTGCTATTGATTTTAACCCTAATATATATTTGGCTCCAACATAAAATGAAAAATCTTTTCAGAAATAACAAAAAAAAAAAAAAAAAAAAGCATCTTTAATTCCTCACATCTGTGATTCAAAGTGGCCTCATTTGGATGTCCCAGCAAAATTCCAAGAACAAATCATCCAGAGAGACCGGGGGGTCATTTAAGAGGGATTGGCTGGTGGAGAAACTAAAACGAGGATTTTGTGAAACCCCTTTACGGAGGAACTGAAATACCAAGGGACATTTATTAAAGCAAACAGTGTTGCCATTCTATAGTATTTAGGGCTATAATAGACCATGTACTAGTAGAATAATTGCAGCTCAATAAACACACAGCTTCAGCTGCTGTAGAAAGGGGACTTTTCCATAGGCTAACGACTTTTCTATCTGAAATGATTGAGAATGTATTGCTAAACATTCAGGCATAATTTCTGAAAAATCTCAGTCATTAGATAAAACAGATGCCTCACAATAAGATGTGTATGTGTGTGAGTGTGTATACAAGACACAGCTGTCTGTATGTGCAGTATACATCACCAACTTCCCATCCTGTCAAATGGCCATTACACCCATTTGCACGTGCCAATACCTGCCATGCATTGCACAGAATATCAAAGAAAAATAAGTTATGAGCCTGGAAGAATGCACCCTCTTTCCCCACCGGGTTACCAGTTTCCTCTGCACTTGCTACTGCCTCAAGTTTGAGAAGCCCTTTATAAAGCCATATCTTATGTTCACTCACAGGCCTTGATCCTGAGTTGTGCTCGGTACAGCTCAGGAGTGGAAGAGCAAAGATGGCTTTGCGTCACCTCTGCAGCTCCCTGCTCCTGAGGCTATTTGATGCTAGCCTCATTCCCCGACATAACTTACAGCATCCTTATAGATATCTGATATTACACTGTCTACCCACTACCCTGGGGGAGCATTCCGGCAGCGGGAGATTACTGGAGCATAGAAGTGCACGGGGGCATGCCCTCAGCACTGAGGGGTCAGCAGGGGGGTGGCATATGAACTGCTAAGGCTCCCTGACACCAGCCAAGGATTCCCCACTGCAGAGTAAAATATCCAGGAGCCAGCAAAGCTGGCTTTAGAGCTGTGTGAGCCACTGGGGTGGTGCAGAGACCATATACCATAAATTCTCTCTTCCAAGGATCTCAAGCATGCCTTAAAAATGTGTGTGAATCAAGCTGAAGCACACCCCGCTATGTGAGGAAATAGCATTGCCATTTTACAGAAGGGGAAACTGAGTCATGGGACAGTTAAATGGCTTACCCATGGTTACATAGCAAGTGAAGCGCAGAGTTAGGGAGGAGAACCGAGGGGTCCTCTCTCCCAGTCCGTTGCTCTAACCCCAAGCTAACAGTCCACTGCGCTAGCCAAGCCTCCCTTTGGCGAAGCAGCAGGGAGGGAGGAGCGGATGGAAGAAAGCAAAGGATATTCATTTGCAGTCTGGGCAGGTTCATTTAACATCCTCCTAACTTTTCACTGGTGTCATTGTGGGATTGCAGCACATTGCTAAAGTGTATCTTGCAAAACCTTGGTGCCAGGTACATCGGGGTCGCTGTCTGAGAAGAGACTGAAAAGATAAACCTCTCCGGAGAGCTGGGGAGGGGGGAAGCACTGGGAAGGGAGCCAGGACCTAAGGAACTCAAGAACTGGAGCTCTTCCAAGCGAAGTGCATGGCAATAGCTGGCAGGTATCCTGTGCATAGGTCTATCTGTCACACTCAACCAGATTATCAGAAAATAGAGTTCCAGGCAAGATGATATAAATCCTTCCACCTCACACCTGCAGGGCTCTGGGCCTGGAGGTATTTGTTGCAAGGAATGGAGCCTTGTTCCTTGAGAAATAGGGGCCCAATCAGTTCTGACCCCTCCCAATAAAAATAAGAGTAAACACACAATGCTTTCCCTTAGCCCTGATGTTTCTGCCTTTCTACAGGTCTCATGCAGATTTTACATCTTATGCTGCAAAGACTAGCACTGACACAGTGTAAATGAATTGCCATGATGGGTTCACTGCAGGGGACAGGACTGGGATATCCATGATTTATACATGGCTTCCACTGCACTTACAGAAACATAGGCAAATAAATAATAATAATTATTATTAATAACTGCTCCCCCTTAGCAGACTTAGTGGAATGTATTCATGTTAGAGATGCTCCAACCGGGATGGATTTGAGCTTTACATCACCAGCTTGGCAGACAGAGTGCAGTTGCCTGCCCTCCTCTCCAACATCTACAGCTGGGTTGGGGAGAGTTTGGCCTTTTCTGGGTTCTTATACTCTTCTTTTCATTGCTCTGGCATCTGGCTGCTATAACAACAATCGAAACAAACAGAATTTAAAATGATTGCAGCCGGAGACAAGCAGCTCCAGTAAATAAACTGCAGTTCTACTGCACCGGGTAATCAAAAAGCCTGTGTAACAAATTCTGCCTGCCTGACATTGTGCGGGAAAGCTCGCCAGTCTCAAGTTCTGGAAGACCAACAGGTTGCAGGAGTTGGTGGCGCAGGCTGGGGACCCTCAGCCGAGAACGTGCCTTATCATCGACCAATCCCAATTCAGAAACGCCCAAGGGCCATCAGTAATAACACCCCAGCTGGTCCAAACAGTCTCGAGGGGACGCAGAAGAAGAAAGCTGCCTCTTGCCACCCATTTAAAGATGGATTCACTACCTTGAGTTGTACCCAGCAGGCTGGAGGCAGCCACAGAAAAGCACAGAGCACTAGTGTAAAGCTGGGCCAAATGCTGAGTGGGGGCGGGCCCTGGTTTTGCACGCAGCGCTCCACAGAACACATTTCACACCTTTTGAAGTCTAACAGCAACTGCTACATTTTGCATGACATTCAACTTAGTTCTGCCAGCCCTTTGTAAATAGGAATTGACAGGTTGGGGGGAGCACGCACTGTGAATGGTGAGCCTGATTTTTGACTCCGCACCACCAGTTTTCCACTGAAGTCAGTAGAGTCACCCTAGGGTAAAAACTGGTGTACCCCAGTGGTGGCATCGGGCCCAGTTACTCTGCTATATGATTAGCGACTCAGTCTCCAGCCGGTCCCCTTTCTCTGTAAGTAGCTTCATTACTCTGAAGTGCTGTGTTTGCTGACTAGTTTAGAACAGTAATTTTCAGGTTCAATAGTCCAGTTGGTCCCTTTGGACTGTTGGCCTTGGATATTGTGTGAGTTGGCCACATGGTTTTGTTTCTGTTTCCTGATTGGATGGATGATGTTTTAAATAACAGCATAATGAGTGGCAGGAAACCAATAGCAAACAACATACGTTCTGGTATGAATAATCATTTGAAGAAAAATGTATTAACCACTCCGGACTTCTGAGCATTTTGAGGAATATCTGGAATCCATGAATCATGGTAAACCAAACAGGGCATATTCTCTGACATGAATATTTTAAAGTGTTTTATCAGCTCTGGGTCCTGCTCCTCTGCAGCACTTGGACTGCTTTATGCTGCACATCCATGCAAAGCTGGCATGAAACCAGCCTGTCTGGTCCTGGAAGAATCAACCCAATTGGCACAGTGGCAGGATAGCAGTATTTACACCACACTGGTAGGCATGGGGGACCTGGCTAGGGGATAGGGGGAGTGCCCGGGGCTTCCCTGCACTCTGGTGATCCCCAGCTTCAATATCCACCCCCGGGGCCATTGACAGCTGTTAGAGCAGCCCCCAGGCTGCTCTGACATAAGGGAACCAGTCTAGTGCACAACCATCCTCAGATTGGCAGGCTTAAAACCACCTTTTCACCCTTCACTGCTCATGAATTGTGTTTTGTGCTCTTTGGAGGATCATTGCCCGAGTGTGATTCATTCATTAATCTCTCTCTCTTTTACCTCCACCCTTCTGCTTCTCTCTCTCTCGCTCCTTCTGTTTCTCCCATCATTCCTGTTCATTTGTTCTATTTGTTGAATTAAGTCCAGCCACTACATAATAAACAACGGCATGCAGCAAATGAGTGCTTTAGGCAGAGGCTAGAGGACATTTAAAGTCTAAATGAAACCATTTATAATACATAAAGCTCCAAATCTGCTGCCATTTAACAAAAAAGTTGAAGCAAATGTTCCCGTAAATCTTTTTTAAGTTTATTTAGCATTTTCAAACCACACAGTCTGCTGAGCTACAGGAACGGTACAACGACTTTTCGTCCTGTGCCACTGGACATAGTGCCAGTCTCTGGGTGGGGGGTTACCCCCACCGGTACGAGCTAGCACCCACGTTACCCTGCAAAAACTCAAGTGCACAAACTGAGATTTATTGCACCGTAACGAACCTGTGACTGCTTCAGATGAGCATGAACATACAGACAGCACAGTCGGCAGCTATGCCACGTATAGAATGCACTGGGAGGATTCATAGACTTTGGGGCCAGGAGAGATCATAAAGGTGATCTAGTCCGACCACCTGCATAGCACAGGTCAGAGAATTTCACCCTGTGATTCCTGCATTAGGCCATGAGTTCTGGTTATCTCAGCCAACGTTCCACGGGTGGTGTCATGGATCCACAGGTCTGGTGCTCTGGAATAGCTCTGGAACATCCCTTTAGTGTGCCAGATCCCCCCTAGGGGAAGCCACCTGGCTTCCATTCCTTCTTAGACCAAACCTTCGAGCCTTCAGCACCCCTGCCTCACACCGTGAACTCCCTTCAGCAAGTTCACCTGAGTTAGACACCTGAGAGAGGCTTGAACACCCAAAGGGAACAATGCACCCTCCCCTTCAGCCTCTCTAGTAGCTCTCAGCCAGCATGGTAAAAGCAGAAGGGTTTATTAGCTGTGGGATTGTCCCTACATGTCCATTTTTCTCTCAGTACCTGCTTAGGACTAAGCAAAGGCAGAATTGTCCCTTGGATGTTAAGGATCTGAAGCCGCTTTATCTGAGTGGTGAGTGAAATGATTACAGCGTTCCCATTCTTTGCAGGAATCTGGCTAGACTTGTTTGTGCTTCCCCAGAGAGCCTGGCCTAACAGCCTGAGAAACTGTTTTACATTCAAAGCCGAGGAATTAAGAGGCAGAGGAGTTAGTGAGCTTAAACCAGCACCACAGAGACAATAGAAAAAGCTGGTTCAGGAGCATCCCTGTAGCGGCAGCAACCATCAGAGGCTAGTGCCTCGGTCCGGCCCTAAGACTTGGGTCAGAGCTGTCACCACAAAAGGAATCATCCTTCAGTGATGCCTCTGGTTTGTTAACAATGCTCCCTCCTCCGACTTGTGAAGCAGTAAAGCGCTGGTCCTCTGGAGGGAGCCTTGCGGAGAGCAGGCCTGTTGCTTTCGGCAGCGTTGTTGTGGTGAACAACAGCAATGGCACTGAGAGCCTAACGTTGTAAATGAATTTGGGTTGAAAGTTACTCGCAGATTCTGGACTAACCTGAAGAGACTAAGGCTTCCCCTGAGGCAACAACCAGGCATGCTGGTTTTGTGTACGCAGGCAATGCCAGCTTTGCAGAGAACCATTTAAAATAATCGGAGACCAATGATAAAATGAGGAATTGTTCTCAGAGGCAAAGAAAGTGAATAACAACATCACTCAAAGAGATTTGTTCGGTGCCTGCGCTGTAGCTGCAAGTCACTGAACAACTTGCTGGCTTGCCAATGCACTTGCTCTTTGCTGTTTTAAATTAAGCATGGGGAGGGAGCCCTAATTATTTTGTATATTTCAGTTTTCTTTTAGTCAGCTCTGGTAACATACGTGTATCCTTTGTTCACCGAGGGCCGGATCTTGAAAGGTGCCTAGGACCTCCTCAACGTCATCAACTCCCACTGACCTTAAAAGGAGTTGGAGGGACTGAGTGCATTCCCAGATCAAGTCCTAAGAACAGCTGTCCACACCATACAGTGAGAGCTGATCCTTGAACTCCGGTCTGAACAAAGCCCTATCAGGCTGGCATCAGTTGTATAACCCAAAGGTTCATCAGACTGCAGGCGTCTCTCTGCCATGATGCACTGCGGTGCTTGTGCACAGCAAGTAAATTGCCTGGGCTAGGAGACAATAGAGAAACAGCTCCGTCCCCACAGCCCAGAATTCTTGTCTCTGCATTTAAGGAAAGGGATCAGCTCTCAATTGCCAAGATGAATTAGGACATGACATTGACCCCCATTGTTCCAGTTCCCAGTTGCTGTACAGCCCCTGCAATCTCTGTCACAGCAAGGATGCTCGCACAGACCCACATGGCAGATGTTTTTATAAATCCACTTAATGAACATGAAGGAACTCAGCCTGTGACTCCAAACTCAGCCTGTGACTCCAATTGCCTGTTACACCCTGCCTTCAAGTCTCCTTCGAGTCATCTTGCTCATCTCCTCAAATTATGTGGCAAGGGCTCTCAGGATCACATCTTCTCCAGTTTCTCGAACGCTTCCAGAGAGATAGGCTCTGACCCCTGTAAGGGTGAACCTGTGCTTGCAACAATCACATGTAAGCACATTTTTCGCTAGCAGTGGCATAGCACCATTTCCTTGATTGTTTTGCACAGGGGACTAGCTCCTTAGCTGCTGTAAATTGGCAAGCTCCATTAGCTTGAAAGGAAGCGGTGCTATAACTCTGAGCAAAGTTGTTGCTAGCAAACAGGATTGTTTCAAGCACAGGTTCATCTTTCAGGGCTCAGAGCCTAACTCTGTTGAAATGTTTGAGAAACAGGAGAATGTGTGCATCCAAGAGCCTTTGCTGCATCGTTTGATTCAGGTCTAAGGTTTTGTGGTTTTGTTCTTTTTAATTCTTATAACTATGTTTATAAGACAGGCTAAATGTGGTTATTGCTTCAACTAAAGTGCAACCAGAACTCAAAGAACTCAACACGAAATGATTTGAGGTCAATGTAATCATATAAAATCATTATAGCCCTATAAAATGATCTTGAAAAGACTTTGTCAGCTTATTTTAGGCCCCAAAATGGGACACACTTAGGAAAGTGTTTTTAAAGCAAAAGGACGTTTAATAGGACTAGAAATAAAGCTGTAGTTTGGCTTAGCTTGTAGTATCTTTGGGGCACTGATCACCTTTTTCTAGTGTTTGTACAGTGCCTAGCACAATGGAGTCCTGTGCCTTTTCTGGCGCTCTTAGGAGTTACCCCAAGACAAACAATGAGCAATAATACTTAAAAAATAATTGATAGGACTGGCTAGTTCATGGGATTCGCTCTAGTCATCAGTTCAACCCTCGGTGAGGTCAGTAGTGAGTGTGAATCAGTGACATCAGGTGGGTTTTGGTGGGTCTTAGCCCAGCTCCTATTGGACAGGAATCTGAGTCACTATAAACAGCCTTTACCATAATTTCTGTTCCTGGCCAGTAGTCTCTGCGTAGAAGCCACAGGCTCCATGGGCCACAGAGAGTGAACGACTTTTTTCTCCCTCTGAGAGGCGGGCACGCAGATCAACTGCAAATAATGTTGCTGGGGCTGGGGGACAGAGTGTAGAACGTTTGAACTGCAACTGTCTGTATTGTACCGAACCTGAAGAGAGGACTCCAGTCTCCAGAGCTGTAGTCTGCCCCCCTTTTGCAGCATGTCACTTCCCCTGCCCCCCACAAATCGAAGAAGAAATCAAAGACACAAATACACAATGTGGGCAATGGAACTGGTTTATCTTGTAGCATCTGGAATGTGTCCCTTGAGGAACACTACGTTACCCAAAACTCTGTGGTAAATTATAGGGCTCATGGGTTGCTACAAATCTTGTGCGTCAATGTGCCCAAAATGAACCATTATGCCTCCAACCCACTGTGAAATAATCCCACTGAAACCAGCTGACCTGTCCCAGGCTGCACAGATAACATTGAAACGCAAAGTACTTCATGCAGTAGGAGATCTGTCAAAACCAATAAAGCTTGGTGTAAAAACAAGCAGCGAGCTATCGACCCGCTGTATTGCAGTTAGCTGTGAAAATAACCGCATTGCATTCCTTCCCGTTCATTTCTGTCTTAATAACAGTCTGTTCAGGCTCAAGCAAAGGCCTTATGCAGAAGAGGGCTGTAAAGCCAGTTTGCTGCCTGGCGTTGCAGAACAATACTCCCCAGAAATGGTGTCTATAGAAACCACAGCAGCCAGGTAGATCCGGTTACACTGGAAACAAATCTGTCCAGCCGGGAGTGTCTGCAGGAAGCAGTTCTAGAGAGCTGACATAAGGAGGCTAAATGTTTCAGGTAATCTCCTCGGCTATAACGTTACAAACTAAACCCTTGTAGCGTTCCCTGCGATGTGCCTCTGTGGTACAATTATCCCACCCTACCCTTTGGAAACAGGATTAATGTGAGTGAATCTTGAAAAGTGTGGGGAAGCATGGAAAGCTCCTTAAAAGCTTGACCCTTCAATTGCTGATGATCTCCTGGAACCTGTTCTCAACAGCTGCGATGTTAATTTCAATATCCAGGTTGAACTGCGTGCTGGCTAAATGCATTCTGATTAACTCAGTTCCCCACTATCATTTCCAGATGATGTGATGTCCCACCTTGAACTGCTGGATAGAGCTGCCGTGCACCCTTAGACAGCCCCTGAGTGACACTGTAAGGCCTGGGCTTCGTTCCAGTGGCTCTTCGGTTCAGGAATAGGAAAGAAAGACTGAGCTTCTGCACTTATTTTATAAAGCAAAACTAAAGTCGTCTTTAACCCAAAGACATTGAATCGGAGAATACCTACCTGCCCAGCACAAAAGTGGCAAGTCCCTTACATTTTCCTTCTCATTCCCAGGACACAGTTATGCCAGGATGAAACCCCAGAAGTATTTGGGTGTCTGAATCTTCCGGGAAACCAGGGACTACAGAGTGATGCTTTCTAATCTGGCTGTACCAGGAGCTTGTACCCATTGCTCAGGAGTACAACAGTCATGCTAGGAAGTCTTCAGCAAAAGCCCCCAAACCACCATATCCTGCCGATGAGCCACTTGCGCCTGTACCATCATGGCCTCTGAACTAAGGGGAGGGGTTAGGTTCCTCCCATGAGCCTCTGCATGGAGTTGTCTAGTAACCTGCTCTGCATAGGTCTAACTTGGTGAAATCAGGGGGTGGGCAGGAAATGATCACAAGGAAGAGAAGCTCAAAGCGAAGCCTGTGGGGATGTAGTTTCCATGGCAATAGCCCCACACACCCTCGGTGTGACACACACTCTTCCAGACAGGCTGGTCAACTATTGTTCTCTGGAGGGATGTTGGAATGTGATATGGTTGGAAGTGATTGTCTGTGCTGTGATTGTTGTATGTGTTTGCATGCTATTCTAGGCTCTTTCTGGGAATATGAGTCTGAACGCCAGCTCAGAGGGAAATCTGTACCATCTGTTCTGGGTGTGGAATGAGAGAAGCCAATCCCGAAAGCCTTGCAGTGAACATACTAACGTGTATGCCACTGATATCTACTGGATGAAATCGAAACTGTTCCTCTATGTGTCAGATACCCTATACTGCTATTAACTCTTCTTTAGTTCAAGTAGTGGGGGCCTATGACTTACTGCAGCGTACTGAGGTCAAGTTCTGAGCAGCCATCATGTATAGCACAGTGACAACTGTGAAGTCCTAAATGCCCAGTGATTTGTTGAAGTATGAAATTCAGACAGAGATGCCAAAATCCCCATTTTAGGAGGGTCAGATATGAGGCGTATTTTGGCTGCACCATGTCTCTCCAAGCCCAAAGAAAACAAGCAATGGTCCCAATATTTTGATCCCCTGGGACTTTTACAAGGGTCATGAACAGATGGTAGGTGGATCTGATTCAAAACTCTCAGGAATGCAATTTCTGTTCCTTCTTGTTCTTATTTATGCTATGATAGTTTCTAGGGACTTCAGCAGAGGTTGGTGTCTCCCTATGATAGGTGCTGTATAAACACATAAGAGGAGAAAGTGACTTTCCTTCGGAGCTTGAGATCTAAATGGACGGGACAGAAAAAGCGTGGGAGAAAAGAAGCTTTATTATCCCTATTTTACCAGGAGGGCGCTGAATCACAGAGATTAAGTGACGTCTTAAGGTCACACAAGGACAAGAACTGAACGCAGCTGTCCTAAAGCCCAAGTCGGTGACTTCTCTTAACTGATCTCTCTCTCTCTTCGTTTCTCCAAGGCAGCCAGTCCAACTTCACTCTATAGAGCTGTTGAGATAGCGATCGTAGATGCATTACTTAAGGAGAAAAGATCTGACATTATCCCTTCTTCACTCCAATTAGTACCAGGGGAAATCTCCACTTTCACTCGGTAACTGCGTTAACAGTTTAATTCCAAAATAAGTGCATGGCAACAAGGTATTAGCCTGATAATGAGCCGGTAAATACAAGAATACTTCTGCCCATTAAACCTTGGTGCAGGGTCCAGGGTAATTCTTTTTTAAACTCTGTGAAGTTAAATAACCACGAAATCTGTAGGAGTGGGTAATGGCGATACTTAAGGGACAGGTAATTTTCCTACAAAGCCTTATGCTCTGTAGTTACAGTGCGGGGAATGAATATTTAAACAATAGGTGAGGACTGTGGGCAACAGCATCTCCGCTGAGGCCTTCAAGGGGAACACGGACACTTCTGAGCTATTAATACTGAACAATGAAGGGCTCAATTGGGAGCTCTCAGCACCCTTTGGTTAGCAGTTATTCACACAAGTCGTTCCATTGTTTTCAATGGGAACTAAGTAACTGCTCCCCAGGGGGTTAATAATCTGGTCCTAAAACAACCATGAAGTGTTGCCATACTATAATACTAATGGGTGAAATAACTGCCCTGTGTGGTGCCTCAGGACAATGTCCCAAATTCAGGCCTGTAGGAAGCTAGTGCAGCTGCATTAACTTCAACCGAGCTCCCCCCACATCCTTGGGCCTGGAATTAGCCCCACCGTGTGGGTGCACATGAAGGTGTGTATGCAAGCGGCAATGTGCCAGTGATGTTGGTCTGTAATGGGTGGGGAGAGGCAGGTGTGTCTTTCTGTCTGGCATGCGGGTGAGCTGGCACAAGGGTGTGATGGCGAATGGTTTTGGGTGCGCTGGGCATGGATAAGTTACTAGTGGTACATTTGTGGCTGGATTGGAGGGAGGCGCTTGACTGGGTGAGGATGAGTACATTGGCCCAAGTACTGTACGTGCCAAATTTCTCCATTTCATAAGCATGACCCGTTCCTATTCATTATGCCACATGCACGATCATTTTGGAAGGAGATTACTGGGGATTTGCCTTTTTCTCTCCATCACATTTTCAAATTAGGATCCCCTCTTTTGCAAATAATAAGCTTTTTGTTGCCAGAGACTTTGCAGCAGAGTTCCTGTGAGGGCTGTGGCCCTCTGTTCAATGTCCGTTTAAGGAACGAGTGGAAACTGAAGAACAATTATATTTTTAATGACAGGTTAATCTTGCAACACTAAATACGATTACAGAAGAGACTGGCTGGTGTGGAGGAATGAAGGGGGTGCCAGAAGCCATTCCCATAGGTCCTTACAAAAGGGAAAAGTCTGGGCATGCACCGATGCATGAATTAGTAGTGGCTACTAAAAGAGACAAAAGGGCAAGGCTTTTGGAGCTGTTGTGGTAGTGTACCAAGGAGAAGGGCAGAAGACATGGGTCTCTTGGCCTTATCCTGTCCTCGTCGGAGTAGACTCTGAACAATAGAGGAGGCTCATATAGCACAGGGTAACTCATGGAAGAGCTTGCAGACTTGGCCCCTTGTATGGTATCTCAATGAACGCAGGAGGGTTGTTTTAGTGGCATTATGATCTGACTCTTGGCAGGTGTAAGTGACAACGCAAGCAGCAGGGCAGTGGAGGGGCAGGCCTGGAATTTATTGGAGTCCCCACGATGATACTTTATACCTTGGGCAATTCACTTCATCGCTCTCTGCCTCAGTTTCCCCATTTGTAAAATAGGGATTATAGCATTTACTCAGCAAACAGAGGCATACGAGGATAAACACATTAACAGCTGTGGGGTGGCTGGGTGCCATGGTAATCAGGGAGATAGATGTACCTAAGCTAGAAAGACAGTTATTGATCCCAACTGATGACAGTTGCATCTCTACATATGTGGATAATGGTACATCATGTTTCTCCAAAGTGAATTATAGAGAGTGTGATGGGGAATGAATTGAAGTACCATTCAGAATTCACAGCTATTAGTGAACCTTTCCCTGCACTGTTCTCCCTCCTCCAGTTACCATTCTCTCTCCATGATTTCAGCGGGAGCCAGCTGTGATGGGTTCTAAGCCAAATTCAGGTCTTGTATAAGTAGGTGCCGCTGCATTGACTTCAATTAGTCTGACCCTATAACTTCGGGGGAGGGAAAGGAAAACTAAACTGTGCAAGCATTTGAAAAATAAAGATGACAAAAGAGAGGTTTTGTGCCTGGGGTTTGCAACTCCAGAGTGCTTTGCTCAGCACCTCTTTATGCACATCCAAATGGATCCGCACAGCACCTGTTAGTCAATGTCTTCTTTAGTCATTAAGGTCCAAATTCAGATCCAGTGCAAGTGGGTGCAACTTCACTGACTTGAATTAATTTGGTCCTAGATTTCTTCTTCCCATCACCTTGGAGTTGTAAAGAAATGGGGGAAAAAAGCATGCTAAAATATACATATAAATTTACACTCATCCCTCTGAAAGCCTAACAATTCCCCACACAGGCCGACACATGCTAGTAAAACAGCCCTTTAAAGTTGCTGGTGTTGTCAGTTACAAGTGCAGCATTTAACATTTAATGGTTGTTTTTGGTCAGAGCTGTTACTTTTCATTGTTTCCTAGATTTGTTCCTTGAATTTGCTTGGCTTTTTGCCACTCACTTGCTGCAGATTCGCTTTATATTGTGTTTGGGGTTGAGGGGATTTTCTTTTCTTCTTTATTTTTTGCTTTTGAGGACATTTTGTAAAACAATTTTCATTTTACTTGCCTGCTTGATTCCATAAGTCATCAGCTCATGGGGTGTAATATTTATCAAGCAGGCTTGAACCTTACATGCCTTCTAAAAGTGGAAAGCCTTCTGTTCAGAAAGGCTCCAGCCATGTGCAGTGAATCCGCAGTGAATACCCTGGCACCACAGTGGCAATCATACTCCACCAGTGTCAGTCAATCTCATTAGAAGGGACAAGAGATGTCAGTGAAAAGTTCTGATGCTAAAACTCGGTCCAGTCTCTCAACACTGCTGCACCATCAGCCTGGTACAAGTTTGGGATTCAAACGCGCACTTGATTCTGTCCTTCCTTGCCATTATTGCTGGCTGAATTCAGTGTTACCAAAAGATTATTCATGAAGAACGTGATGCTATCTGCAAATGGATGGTGAAGTCTGTGAATCCAGTTGTTTTTTGTAGGATTTACCAAGTGGTTTCTGTGACCAAATTTCAGCCAATGGGGTTTCTGTGAATGTTTTACTTAGGGTATATCTGCACTGCAATAATGGGTACTGGTAGCAGAGAAGTTGTGTACAGGCTTCCGCACAGGCAAGCCTGCCTGGAACCTCGGCTAATTACTCAGGTGGCTAGTCCATGCTGACACTTCAGTGCTCCAGTACCTGAGCTAGATAGATTAAAGCTAGGCCAGGCGTGTCATCATGAGCTGCAATTATGCCCCGTGCTTGCAGTGCAAATACCCTTAGACTCTTTTCTATTTAGGATGTGCAATGGGTGGTCTGAGTCACAGGGTCTCCTCCTTGTTTTCTGAATGAACGATTGAAACATTTAAAGGAGGGAAAGAATGACTACGCAATAGCTAATCCCACAGTTATGGGGCAGGAATCTTCCCTAAGGATTGGGGTCCTACGTAGACCAAGGGTCCTGTCCATTTGCTGAATCAGGAAGAAGGCTCTGAACCTGTTTAAAACCAGACTCTTTTTCCAAAATTCCTTTCTTTGTCTGATGGTCCCTGGAGAATCCAGTTCGAACTAGTACATGCGAACTTCTCCAAGGCATGGCTTCAATGGGCTGATAACCAGAGGAATTACATTAGCTATCCCCTCCGCCTAGAGGAGTTCCATACATTTCCACAATAACACATACATACAGAATTGCATTTTTAATACAAAGGGCCCCAAAGGCATTAAATTAATTCAATAGGGTTTAACTTAATTCAATAAAGTTTATCTTAATTCCATAAGGGTTGTCCAAGACATTGCAAAATATTGTCAGTCTGTCACACCAAGGTGAACAACCAATATTATGATTCTACAAATAAAGGTGTTGTGAACGCACCTTTTCGAGCTAAGAAAATATCTGAGGATTTTTTTCCCTATTATTCTACCAGCTAAACATTAGTGACCTCCAGGTCACTAAGTGCAGCTGCTTCTCCTGTTACGTTTGCTGGTATGTTTATAGTGGTTCTAATTAATTATTTGCAACTGCATGGGTATTTCTTTTTTTTTTTTACTTCTCTCCCAGCCTTTGTAACAAGAAGGAGCATCTCTTGAGGCTGCCCTGGTAAAATCTAATTAATAAATAATAAAGGGCTGAGGCTCGCAGTGTTGAGTCATGGCTTGATCTAACATGGATAGTGTCCATAGTGACTCATCCGTGTGAACTGAAATGCTGTTTTTTCAGGAAGGGGGTTTCAAGGTGTAAATATACTTGATGTTAAATTTTATTTTAAGAAATTGTAGGTAATCTAGAGGGATGAATACTATGGGCATCTGGGAAAGATCCCCTGCCTCTGGTTTCACTAGTGAAACTCACTTCTGACCTCCATTACCCCATGTTTTTCCAGTCCTTATCCACCAACCACAGTGCTGATTCACCCTGTAGGCCCTCCAATCCCTAGACCCCCTGTACCCAGTGCATATCAGTCCTCCTTGATCTGCGGCATCCCATGCTGAACTGCATGCACAGCAGTTCTGTAATATGGATGAGTGAGTTTTCAGCGAAGTGACCATCACACTCATTTTTGGAGCTGGTCAGAAAAATGTAGACAAGACATTTTTTTGTTGTAATTTGCTGATTTGTCAACATCAAAGCATTTGGCTAAAATGGTTTGAATTTTAACAGAAATCCACCAGACACCAGCTTGGTTTCCTGCCAGCTCACCCACCTGGCTCTTTGGCAGATTCCTGGAAGCCTGGTTCCCAAGTTCCCAGGCTGGCAGCTTGTTGGCAGTCCAGGCATCCAGAACTACTAGGGTTTTTGCCCCAGAGCCCCAATTTGCCCCAGAGCCATGTTCCTATCTTTGACAGAATTACAGTTCTCTTCCCAACTACACTATTTTTCCCACACGTGACTTGATTGAAGTTGGGACCCCGTCATTCAGAAGTGAATAGCTTGTGCAACGACTTCCCCCGGCCTACCAAATATTTCATATTTACCTTTTCCCTGAGATGAACCTACAACTTACACCTGATCACAGTTCACATCTGCATCCCATTCATGCTGCGTTTTGATAAATACTGTAGAAAATATTTCTCGCTTCACAATGATACTCCCAGTCAGTTTCATTTCCTGGCAAGTGATGCCATCCCATTTTTCTTACTATCGCTTGAGCCTTAATGCCACCAATAAATGTATCGAGGATGTTTCTTGACCATGCAAAGTAGCAATTTTCAAACAAAAAGCATTAACTCAGTGATTTGAGTGTCTATAGAAATGTGTTCTGTTGTGGTATGATCCAATATCCTTTCATTCAGTTATTGGCTTTCCATCCTTTTTAGCAGCTGTGTAATTTAGAAACAGGCTGACTGATATATTTCACTAAGGTAATGCGGTTTTTCCAATCCTCACCCCACAATAATGTTTCAAGGGAGCATATGAAATTTTAGTTCCCCATAATGCCAGGGATGTAAATCATGTTAATTGTCTCCCAGATTTCAGAAACATCCTGGGGTTTCATTTCCTCTCCAAACTGCTGGAGCATTAACATTAACTTTTGGCAGGTAAATGGTAGTGGGCCCAAGCCGTTCATCATGAATAAATGCATTGAAAACACATCAGGTTAAGAATCTTGACAAGAAGATTGGTCTCTACTCTGAAGAAATGTTTTCTCCAACATCACGGTTTCTTCCTTCTCTAAGGGCGGCCGATGGAGACAATGTGGTACCTATGATGTTCTGTTCATTCCATCAATGAAGCAGAGACATTGTGACCACTTGGCCCTCACTGTGTTTATTTATGAACATCACTCAGTGGCAGGGCCACCAGTTTCATGTATCCTTAGGTTATTGGGATCAACTCAGGGTAGAGAACAGTAAAGAAAGGGGTGGTTTTGGTTTTGCAGAACTCAACTTGGGGTCTATGACACATTTTATCAGGCCCCCATTGTTCAGGGGAGGGCGGGTTAATGGTTCCCTTTTTGCCCTATCTCGAGTTCTTGAGAGGATATGGATCAGAGAAATCTGCCTCAATCTGCCTCTTTTGCCCTTTCTCCTTTTCACAATGGGGTCTAAAGAGAAAAGTGCTGAAAGGAGATTTTATCACAGGGATAAACTAGTAGCATTTCCACGTACTTCCAAAGTGCAAAGAGAGAAAGTCTTGCTCTCCAGCCAAGCTGACTTTCTGTCCTCCTTCAGGTGTTTGTGATATTCACCAACCCCAGCAGAAGAAATAAGAATCTTGAATTCAAGGCTTGTTAGGTGAATGAAAGAAGAAAGGCATGAGCTCTTTTGTATTAGAATATAAAATGTGTTGTATGGTTTTAAGGCTGCCCATAGACTCTACCACTCATTTGGGATCTAAAACAGTTCATCTGTTTATAAAATGCTGATAACCTCATTTAGACTCAGCGATTATATTCTGCAGAAAAGAAAAGTTGTGAAATGTAAACCGAGTAACACTGTAAGACACATTTTATCAAAATGTTTCGATTGCACCTGCTACCCCTTGCTGTGAGGAAACTCAGCCAAAGTATCAGCATGTTAGTGCATGACTACAAAGCAGAAAGTTAAACTGCCTGTAACAGGGTGGCTTCCCCTTATTAAGGGCTAGAGGCCTGGGGCCAGTCAACCCCAGTTAGTAAGGAGGTGCACCACAGCAGGAATTAGATGATATCCCTATAAGAAGCCTTGATGGGATGGGCTGTGGGGGGTAGGAAGAGAAGTTCAGGGAGACCACAGTGGAGTACACAGGCTGCTAGAAGTGGGTAGGCTCCAGCAGAGAAACCTGGGATTTGGGAATAAGACAATAGGCAAGTGAGAAAAGAGGCAGGACAGGCATGGGAGTGAAGGGTAAACAGAGGGACGTGAGAACATTTACTTTGAATGTTTGTTAATTTAATGAACCACAGCAGGAGAAGGGCTGTGAATAGACAAAGGGGTCTGTGAGTTACTGAAGAAGTCCCTTAAAGGGGGAGGTAGAGGCCATCCAGAGGGTGGCCAACCAATGGCGCTTCCTAAAAACAGCAATGAAACCGACCAACTGAGTTTCACCAACTGAGCCGAGTAAACCAAGAGAGCCCATAGTAAAAATCAAATGACTCAATATTCGAGTTAGAGTTGATTATTTCCCATCTAATTATAAGAGATTTTCTGAATGGCACATTTGTTAAAATCTGTTTGAGCTGTAGGAAGTTAAATGGATTCTGAGGGCCATTGATCTCATTCGAAACACTCTAGTTGAGTCAATGGCCTTTGGATCAGTGCCCAAGGGAATAACCAGGAGGAGAATTTATCCATGATTTTTATCTCAGCGGCGTCCCTTTAAAATTTCTGTAGTTCCCCTTTAAAGCAAATTCCAAAACTGCACTAAAAGTTGAGTAAAAATATTGCCGTCTGTGTTTGCGTGTTCATTAGAAAGACCTGTTGATTCCACAGCACACTAGCATTTAATATCACAAAGGGATGTGAGAGATGAACAACTACATCAAACCCTCAGTGGAATCCAATATCCCCACCTGTGGGAAATGTGGAGATAACAGACAATTGTGACTAAAAATGCAATTACTACAAGAAAAAAAGACTCACTCTCCTCCGTGCACTCTGTAATCATGAAAAGATGTTTTCATCCTATGCCAAGAAGGTCCAAGGCTGCGTTTTATTCTGCCCTCACAACCACTCTTTTTTCACTGATTATGCATTTGCCAGATGAAAAATATTCTTATCTAGAATGGGTACCTACTCCTAGGAAATTATTTTACTGGATGCTAGAGAAATAAGATATCGGAGCTGAAAATGCCAACTATTTGGCGTTAAACATTTAAAATCACTAGGCTTCTTTTTCCCCCTCAAAAAAAAAAAAATGCCATTGCAAAATAGGTGTAGACAGGACAGAGATTTGCAGGATTTAAAACCAAAATTCTCATCTTTAGTCATAAATGAAATATGAGAGAATTAAAAGACCATCCGGTGCCAAAGATTAGGAGGGACATATCCTGCAAGCCAGACACCAAATGGAAATGATGATCTGTAAGAGAAGGAGCTGCAAAAACGCCTATGTAATGGGCGGTGGGGAGAGTGCTGACAGCCTGTGTATCATAATTCACTTTTAGCTTGCCATCCTTCACTATAATGCAGCGCTTGAGTTGATGAGCTGCTAACATATAAGCCAGGTTTCCCCTTCTATAAAGTAGACTTCTCCAAAATAATGCTGATACAATTTCACACCTGTTACAGACAGGTACAACTCCATTGACTTCATTTGGTTTCCACATACACCAAGTGTGAATTGGTTTCTACATCAGCTGGTTTAGATTCATGTCACTGTCTGTAGTAGAGATGAACCCAAACCATCCCCAGGACTGGGGAAAATTCAAAGCCAGATCTGAATATGAGCTCCAAACTTATAATTCTATCCACACAGACAGACCCTTGATCCCAGATAGATCTCCAGACTTTAGTGAGACTCCACACAGACACAGGGGTCCACCCACATGGATCTAGTTGTAGGATCGAGGCCTAAGATCATATGCATTTGTTTTTGCTGAGATTCTCTCAGCTGCCATGTACTAGGGTCGTATATATGAGCAAATGAGCCGTGTGGTCCTAAAAAGAGGCTACTGGCGTTAGCTAAGGATGTTCTACTTTCGTCCAAATGCTAGAGGCTTCCATTTTAACTGCAGAGGCAGGAGTTAAGTCTCAGACTCACAGCTCGCGGTGTGTCATTTATCTCAGTGATTGTGTCCGTTTCTGCACAACGTGACTTCTTGTCACACAGCACTGCCACACCTGCACATGAGAGACCTCTGCCTACAGAACTGCAGGGTCTCAGTGTTCCTAAAAAGACTGTTCTTTAAAAAACAATAGGAAAAAGAAAATGGTGTAAGAATCAGAACCATTAGCTGAATCTGTCACTGACTTATACATAAAGAAAGATGCTACTAAAAAACGAGATCCTCCTCGGTCCAAGTCCAAGATTCTATGTTATCCCAGCTGGGCTGATGACAGCACCAGCATGTGAAACGAACTAGAGAGAGGACCTGCTTTCCAAGAATTCCTAATGTTGCTTTCAGGTTTAGTGATGGTGTCAGGTCTTCCCAATGAACACACAGAGCCCTGAGCACAGGTGTTGGCAGGTGAACAGAGGAGGAACTGATTCGCAGCTACTTTCTGAAAATACGGATTTGTGAGCGACTTTCTGACTCATGAGATTGGGGATGAAATATAGAGCCTTTCCTGAGAGGACGTCAGTGCAAACCTTGCCTGGCACTACCTATCTAAAGATCACACTGATCACAATAATGTCGTGAATGACTGAAATCATTACCTGATGCCTGCATGATATAACCTTGTGGCTCTATACCCTGTTCCCAGTAGACAATTATATATGTCAACATGACAGAAATCACCATCACACTAGCGCCTTTTGTTGGCAGCCTCCGCAGAGAAGCCAAAGACTGGACGGACCTTGCAAATCAAACTGCCCTCTTGTTCTTCCAGGCCAGAGTTCAGAACATTGGTAGGGCAACGCGAGGGGGACCTGTACCACGGGTACCCATGATGAACCTGTCCTGGGGACAAGTGTTCTAGGCTGTTGGTCTGGCTAGCTTGCTTGCTAGCTATCACATTGTATACAGCAGCATTACCACAGTATCTAAAAGCTTCAATCCTGCACGGACTCCTGTTACCACTAGGGGATTTTTTAAAAAGTTTTTTAATTAGTTAATTTTCTTCCTAAAAGGCATTTCAGCTCACCTTTAACACCTGAAATGCTGTGCATGCAATTATAAAGAATAAATAGATTTCTTACTTCTGTAACGTGAAGTAAATTGCCATCCACAGTTAAATGTACTCCACTATATTGAGCTTCTCAGAGGTTCGTCTGACGTCACTGCCCTGCTGATAGATACAGAAGTCTCCTAATAATACTTATTTCAAGCCCCCCCACACAAAATGCCTGTAAGACAATATTTTATCTTAAAAGTACCATAGATTCATTAAAAAAAAAAACCAACAACCCAAAACATTACACTAGCCATTTAAGTAATTCTTGATCTGCTGTCTTTTAAAATTCATCTTTCGTCTCTCAGTAACCAAGGGCTTTCATAGTCAAATGTTGATGAGCACTAGCTTTATTAAAATGAGGGCTTGGGGAAATGGCTTGGAAAAGGAGAAATGAATATTACCCAAACATTTAAAAGATGCTAATTAATGAAGTTCTAAACCAGAGAGGCCATTTGACAGAGCCAGGATTCTCCTACCGCACAGAAGTGTAACTTATCAGGTGACAAGTGAAATAAAATTGCAAGTAGGTTAAGCAGAACACTCCTGCAGGCGCTGTGAAGACTCCAGTCTTTAGTTCTGTGCCAAGGACTTGAGTTTTCTGCCTACAAGCTCTGGGCATTAAAAATGCCTGGCCCTGACCCACAATAAAGCATGCGTCTCTCCTCTGCTGGAGTTACCCTGTATTAAGGATAAGAAAGCATAACTCACGTGATTTTAGCCCACAGCCTGTTGTGAACAGAGATCGCCAACACAGCCTGGGTTGCAGGGATCATTTTGTGATTTATTTTAAGATTCCTGTCCCCCACCCCCAAACAAATACGCACACACACAGAGAGAAGGGCATTTCATGTGGCAGGCAGAGCTGTGAAGCACTGACATGTTCAGTGTATGTTTAAAATCAGTGCAACCTTGCCAGCCCCCCTTATATAGATCCCGCTGCTCTGTGGAATAAATTATGTTTGATTTTATATTTGTCTTATTGAACACTGCGGAAACTGTGTCCTATATTCAGCTCCCTCCCTCCTTCTCTCAGCCCAGATATTGCTCTGGGTCAAGAACTGAAAGTCTCCATAGAGCAAAGGGACAGATTTTGTTATTGTTGTAGATGTGTGCACAGACACACACACACATCCTTGTTTCATACCAGAAAATCACTTCTGGAGTCTGTTAATGATTTACTGATATATTTGGATTTTACTCATGATCTGTTTGTCTGTTTCTGAAATGCCTGCCAGGGCTTAGCAGCGCTCAAAAGAGCCACAGTGAGCAGGTGAATTGAACTCAAGCAAAAGATGAGAGAAAGGGCACAAGGTTCCACAGACAGAGGAATCAGGGGGATTGAAGGTCTAGGATTTCTGAAGGTCTAAAAGGCCTCCTAACCAGACCACAGGAGCCCACAGATGAGGCTGCCCATTTAAAACTGTTGCTAAACTGAAAATTGAATTTTAGTAGAAGGAGTTTGCTGATCCCCTTCTATTCTATTGTGTTCATCACTGTGGCGACTAAGCTCCTTTCCCAAGACATGGGGTAGTAGGTGCAACAAGTAAATCAGGAGCCAACCTGAATAGTATTTTGTCTATGTGGGAGGCATCACCTACAGTTCTTGCTTTAGGTCCTTATTGTCTCCCCACTGGCTGCTAGGATTCAGCAACCACTTACCATCCACTCTCACTCACTCACTCCATCAGTCCTGTGAGGTTACATGAGGCTGTTTCAGTGCACTGTTATTTATTCTGCTGCATTAGAGGAGCACCTTGAGGACCAGTCAGCACTGAGGTCCCATTGTGCTAGGTGCTGTACAGCCACACAGTAAGAAGACAAACTTTGGCCTAAAGAGCTATGAGTCTAGGTTCAGGCAAGAAACAGCAAGCAGATGGAGAAAACCACAGAAAGGATTGTGAGAGGGAGGGAAACCACAATAAAGAACCTACCGTTGACTTAGGCCAGCTGGGGTTTTGAGTGAGGGATTTATTGTTCTATCTTTTATCAATTATGTTATAATTAATAACTAAGTAGAATGAATATCAGCAGTTCCCCCTACCCCTCACCTAGCCATTGCCAGCTGGTAATCAAGGCCAGTGCTGGCAATTTGTCCACCCTAAATATTCCCCCACACACCTGCTTTAGCGGGGCCGGGGAGGGCCAGAGCCATGCTAGCATACCAGGCCCTATCCCCAGCTCCTTATCCCCTTGCAGAGAAGAGGGGGAAGAGCGCCAGGATAGATGTGCCCCCTCCATCTCCTCCGAGCTGCAAAGGGAAGGTCAGACAGGCTGGTGCGACAGCTTCTGTCTGCTGCTGGTGCAGGGAGATCCTTTAAAAGAGGGACCACAGCAGCAGCTGTGACCCCTATCTCGGATAGGGAGTGGCTGGAAGTGCTTCTGTAAAATCAGCACCATAAGCAGCTGTTTCTGTGGCCTCTGCCCAATGGCATCCTGGCTGGCAAATTCCCATAAGCATCCTGGCAAAAGCAGGCCTGGAGTGGCGATGAGGGGGAGGACCGGGTTCTGTCAGTACAGGTTTGTTCTAATTAATCCTCAACCTCATTTCCAGCCCTCCTCAATGTCTTCAATGCTCAGGCGCCATTCGGGTGCTCTTCTCCTTTCCTCTCTTAACCTAGAGCTTCCTTAGCCAAATCTACGCCCATCATTCCTTCTAGTCAGCAGCAACAGACTACAACGGGTCCAGTGGCTCCTCCCCTAGGCTGTGGGGGGAGCCTTTAGCAGTAGGTGGGTTTGTGCCCACGCACCTACCCCCGGTTTCAAATAGGAGCAACAGACTACCAGCTCTGAAACCTATGGGCCCTTCTTGGGAAAATTAGAGCAACAACAACCGGAACTAGCTAAGCGCAGGCAATACACGAATGGAGCTCTGAGGGGCTCAGCTCTCTCCATTGAGTCTGCTGCTGCCTTAATTAGCTCATTTACACATTGATTTTTCTCTTTATGCTTTTTTTTCCCCCAATCCAAAAACAAAAGTTCCCGGCTAAATGCAAATTTCCTGCAGTTTCCTGGCTTGCTGGGTTTCAGAAGCTGGGAGGAAGCTGTTTTCTGAAGACAGTGCCTCAGTCTAGTGCCGTTTTGGGACCATTTAAACATGGGAAATTCCTTGAGTTTGTGGGTGGGGTTTGGAATCTAGCCCTGTATTTCACAGCTGATCCAGCTCTTTGTAACAGAGCTAAGATCCAGTCTCCAAATTTTATGAGGGTTAGAAACCTGGATCTAAAATCTGCAGCTTAGGCCCTTCCTTATGGCATATTCCTTACTTGAGATTAAAGGCAATACAGAAATAAGCAAAGCATTATTTCTTAGCATTATAATGAGCTGCTTAGAGTGTATGTGCTACTTCTGCCATCTCTTGGCTAGAACTGCTCAGCTGTTTGTAATAAGCCTTTACAAACCTAGTTGAAGGCTCTCCTTTGGCTCATGTAATAGAGACTTGCCACTTTGGAGCAAAAGATCTGAGTTCTAGCCTCACTGCTGCAATGAAGCTTAGCTACAGCCATGAAATCCTTGGTAGATCTAGATTTGTTAGAGAATAATGTATTGTGATTTACAAGGGCTCTCTATGCCTTAGAGAACATATTTTCTCAAAGTATAATAGACCATGGATGCATTCCCTTAACCAGGAAAACGAGCCCAGCTCCCAAGAGCCCAACATATTACATATTGATCCTATTGTGAACCCTTGAAATAAAATCCTGCAAAATGAGGAAAGGGGAAAAATACATGCTGTTGAATCTCTCATACTTGCTAAGTTATAAATAGGGCCATGTAAGCAGACAAATAAGGAGATTTTTTTTAACTCCATAGAAATGCATTGTCTTTAGAGAGCTATTTGGAGCAACAGAGTGGGAAAAATGGTGTGTGTTTTGCTTGTAAAATATAGATTGTCCCTTTTAAAAAGAGACAGTCGGCAAGAATGATCTCTTCAGAGCCAGAAAACCAGCAAAATCCAGGAGATATATATATGTGTGTTTCCAAATTCATGTTTCAACTCGAGCACTCTGCCATAAAGAAAATGAAATCAAAATCTGAGACACAGTTCCGTTTCCACAAATGCAGAAGGAGGGGGAAATATTTATTAAATGTATTTGTTCTCCAGCTGATCCCTCATCTTCATAAGACAGAGAATTGTTTTGCTCCGTGGTCACAGATGGATCCAATGCTGGTTCTATCAGGGGTATTTTTTTTCTCTTTTGAAGATTAAGTGGTTTGTAAAAACACTTCAAATATAATCGACTTTTTTTTTAACGAGATAACATAAAAATTGTGTCCATGGCGAGTTTTATAACAATTGGTGGAAGAGAATTTTTCCCCTAGGACAACCTTCCATTAGCTCAGTAGTGCTAAGATCTATGGTTCAGAGGGTTTAGATTAGGATCTATGTAGCAGCAACCACAAAATAATTAATCATATCTTACAGTGAGATAGCACCTTTCAGCTGGAAGGATACCAATGAGTTTTATTAACTATATACAGGGATTAAAATAGAATGGGACAGAAGGAGAATCGTTTATTGCACTAGTAAATTCGCCTGGGGACAGCTGCACTCTCCTTTAGCTCCCCATTTATTTTAAGCCCTAGGTATATATACATGAGTCACTTCCCCACTGTTGAAACGCAGCCATCTCTGGGGTAGAACATGGCAAGTGTTTTGCATCACAAAACGACAATACATAAGACCTTCAGAAAAGGCGTGAAGAAGAATATAAAATCATTCTGGAATGACATAAGGGGAAGAGGAAGATTTTCAGCAGGTGAAATTAATTAATCCAATTGGATTTTGTAAGAGTAGGGATGTTATCCCTGGTCAAAGCGTCCTGGGATCTATCATAACCATGTGTACTCAAGTCTTCTGAGTTTACACCTTGTCTAAAAGATGTCCAGCAGCACAGATCACTGGCTCCGTACTGACTCAGAAGGAAGAATGCCCATCTGGGATGAAATCCTGTGTCCATGAAAAGGCAGATTGGCAGAGGCCCTGGCGATTTTTCACCTTTCTCTGTAGCATGGGGCACAGCTCAGTTGCTGGTGGATTCTCTGTACATTGAAGTCTTTAAACCATGATTTGAGGACTTTAATAACTCAGTCATAGGTCATGGATCTATTACAGGAGTCAGCAGGTGACGTTCTGTGGCCTATGTTGTGCAAGAGGTCAGACTAGATTATCATAATGGTCCCTTCTGACCTTAAAGTCTGAGTCTATAAAAGTCAATGGCAAAAATCCACAGAGCCGGGATTTCACCCTATCCCTTAGACAGCACCTTTTTTCTTGGTGGTCTTCTACCAAAACATTGCCCTGGCCCTGTTCTCTTTAGATTGTGGAATGAGAAGAGATCATGGAGAAGGGCTATGTTTCTGTACAAAGTGAATTTCATGGTAACTGCACCTGTATTCCCCCCTGCAATCCATCGAGGGCCTGCTTTAGGCTTCCGGCTTTCCAGCTGTCACCTGTCTTGGAGAAAGTCTTACAGACTCAGAGACTTTAAGGCCAGAAGGGACCATCATGGTCATTAAGTCTGACCTCCTGAACATTGCAGGTCACAGAGCCTCACCCAGCCACTTCTGTAATTGACCCCTGACTCTGGCTGAGTTACTGAACTCCTCAAATCACGATTTAAAAGCTTCAAGTTACAGAGAATCCACCATTTACACTAGTTTAAACCTGCAGGTGACCCATGCCCCGTGCTGCAAAGGAAGGCAAAAAACCTCCATGGTCTCTGCCAATCTGACCTGGGGGAAAATTCCTTCCTGACGCCAAATATGGTGATCAGTTAGACCCTGAGCATGGTCATGACCCAGCAGCCAGACACCTGGGAAAGAATTCTCTCTAGTAACTCAGAGCCCTCCCCATCTAGTGTCCCATCACCAGCCATTGCAGAGATTTGCTGCTAGCAGTTGCAGATGGGTTACATGCCATTGTAGGTGTTCTCATCCTACCAGCCCCTCTGTAAATGTATCAAGCTCTGCTTGAGGCCAGTTAGGTTCTTTTTCCCCCACTGACCTCTAGCTCCCTCCCTCCAGATTGGGGTTTTAAGGCTGCTCAGTTTCCTGCCTACTCTGTGATAGCCCCAGCAAGACAGATTGCCTCTCCGGGTCAGTGTCTGTGCTTTGCTGTCTCTCTGAGAGCTGTGAACAGCACAAGTACCCACAGTTAAAAGTTACCACTCAGCGTCTTCTAAGTCAGGACATTTATTCTTAAGGTTACTGAGGAAATACTACAAAACAAAACAAAACAAAACAAAAAAACAATAAAAGAACCTACACTCACGCTAAAACCATTCCCAGAGGTCACTCATCAGTCTTGTGGTCAAAGCCAAATCCTTCCATCCCTTTCACAAGAACTGCCACTGAACAGAAAGGTCTGTCCATTTGTTGAACGAAGGCCCCGAAATCAGTTTAAACTCAAAACTATTCACTCAAAAGTCCTCTCTTTCTCTGTTAGTCTCTCGAGAATCTAGTTAGAACTAGAATATGTGAGTTTCCCCAGGAGATGGTACGTCTCCGTGGGGGTTACACCCTGCCTGATTTGCCTTGATCACCACCCACAGTTTTCAGTCCCTGGAGGAGCTGTGGCAACCCACCCTCATTGAGTAGAACATAGTCATATGTAAACCAGAGATTTGGTTTCTGGACCCCAAAGATACTGCATGGGGTTGTAATATCTGTCACATCTTCTCCCTAGAGAGGTTACATACAATCTCGGCCCACAATAATGCATTAACTTAATACAATAAAGTCTTTCAAGGATATTGAAGGAAATTGCCATATCTGTCTCAGTGAATCTTCAATTTATTTGGATAAACCATCCATCTGAACCTCTTTGGTATGCAAATGGAGCTCAAACCTCACACAGTAAGATTTTTAGTGAGATTTCTGTTACTTCCCAGTTGTGGCCAGGCCCAAAATGCCTGAAGGACAAACTTCCTAGTACTGGCCCCAAGCAGGAAATATGAAAATGAACAAATAGATATATTTTTTGTTCATTAGTTAGTTCACTGTTCAAAATGTGTCTGATCCACCCAGTTGTGCTCTAAGTGCTTATGTAGTAAAATCAATTACAAACCTTAACAAATAAAAGCCATAAGAAATTATACCCTCTTCCTTGCCCAGAGAATCTGCCATGATAAACAAGATAATCAATAAACAACCTCCTAAACCATACCAATCTCCCACCATAGTCTGTCCGCCCTGTTTTCTGGTAAAATGAATAACTCTTACAAAAAGAGATTCAATTTAAGTTGTCCATAATCATCATCACCATCTTGATCAGCATAATGATTATTAGTAGTGTTTGTTATTAGCGTTGGACATGAAATGGTTTTCCTGTTCCATGAGAATTTTGTGATTTGGGGGGATGCAAGTTTGAAATCTCGAAACCTTTTGTGACCCAATAATACAAGATTCTTTTTTTCAATATAAATGAACTAAGATTTCGAAATGAAAAGTCATTTCCAACTGCAAAACCAAACCATTTTTGTTTCAAAAATATAGAAATGGGATGTTTGGACAATTTCAAAACTTTTTTCCAAAACGTTTTCTCAAATCAGGTTTGTCAAAACTACCCCTTTCCCACAAACAGTTCAGTTTATTGGCATTTCTTATTGGAAAATTCCTGATCAGCTTTATTATAATTATTGTTCTGTGTGTTGTGATAGCATATCGCAAAGTGCTAGGGGCCATTCACACACATACGAGCACACAATCTCTGTCCCTAAGAGTTTACAATGTGGATTTTCAAACAGCCTAAAGTGAGTGAGACAACCAAATCCAATTGAGTTGGGACGTGGGCCCCAATGCCCTTCGACTCCTCTGACAATCTCAGGCTACAGTTATACTGAATAGATTCCAGTATCACACAGAAATGATCCCTCAGCCTGCTTTCTCACTAGTCTTCTCTTTAGCAGCTGGAATTATCACTCCAGGATACTTTTATATAGTCAGCCAAAAATATGTTGCGGGGTGGGGGAAGAAAAGAAAAACAACCCACAAACAGCCTGGAAAGCCTGATTTGAATTCCGGATAAAGGTTTTGAGCCAGATCTTATTTCATCCTACCAGTTCACTCAAGCTGACACCATATTAATCTGAGACATCCCACTCCTCCTCAGGTCTGGACACCGGACACTGGTGTGAGGGTGCGCCTGATAATTGCATGGTTGAACGAACCTAGCAGCAGTTCCGATTTGGCTTACAGCATCTTTAGTCCTGATACCAGTTTTCTTTGGGCTTATTCCTTTAAAAGGGGTTTGGTGAAAGAGAGTCCCTCCTTGTACCTCTGCCTTGACATCTTCAGTGGCCATGGGCTTGCCTTTTTAATATTAAGTGTGTGAATATTAAGTATTAAAGCTACTTCAGCTTTTCCTGCACTATCTGCAGATAAATTATTACACCCGTGCACAGCCAGGAAGCATGGGGTAAGCAGGTCAGGGCTGTGAGTAGGAATGGGGCTGAGGAGAGGATGGGAAGCTAGCCAGGGAGTCACTTGTAGAAATATCCATTGAGCTGTTGCGTGAGAGCATCATGACAGCTCCAGACAGCTTTTGGCAGCTGAAAGGGGCAGCAGAAAGGCCATTATCTTAAAAAGTATTTATTAGCCCCGGAGATTTAAGGATGCCTGTGGTAAATCCTCTTTCCCTCTCTCCTGTTTGTACTTGGAGAGAACTCATTTCTGTCCTTCCTCTGCTCCTTGCAGCTGCTGCCACCAGGCAGGGTCGGCCTGTGTTTGTGTATATGCAACAGGGCATAGAGCAGAGAATCAGCCTGGAAACAGGAAGAACTAGCTGAGAGCTTTGCCCGCTTTCTCCAGCTGGGAAAAACAGCCCCACAAATCCTTGCACTATCACTGGCCTTGTTTGCCTTAAAATCTCCCACCATTGCATTTAGTCACAGCTCACCTCCCCTGGATGGAGCAACTGTAGGAGCGCTACTGCAGATAGGGGACTAGGACTTTAAGCTTTGTGTCACCTGACTGGACCCTGAACAGGTCTAGGCAACAGGGTGGTTAAAATGCTTGCAGTCACCAGCGTATTCTTTGTACTAGGGTTCCTTTCATTGCTACCATTAATGCAGTTCTCCAGTGGTAGCAACCTTTAGGACTTTTAGGAAGAGAAGGCCAGGGTCGACAATGACACTGAGGTCTAGGAGAATTAAACCCAGGATATCTGGGTCTAAAACCAGTGTCTCTGAGAAAAAGGACAGGCTGTGTGAGCATGGTGGCAGTAACTGATGCATATATTCCTTTACAGAGTCCAGGTGTTAAAGGGGGAGCACAGATCTACACTGGTAACCCCAGTTGAAAAACTGACATTTTTTCCCCTGTAAATGTTTTACTTTTTCACAAATTCTAAATGAAACAAAATTAAAATATTCTTTTGATTTTACATCAACATTATCATTTCAGTTTTGGGAGGAAAAAATCAGGTTTTGATCAGGGGTTTTCAAAACAAACAAACAAAAAATAAAGTGTTGGGTGGGTGGGGGAGAAGGGGGAAACCCAACCAAAAAAACCCAACAAAAAATCCCCCTATTTCAAACTGAAAAAATTGAGCTTTGCCCCCTCACTTCCCCTCCCCCCTCTAGCGGAAAACGCATTCGGAAACTGAAATGAAATGAAAGATTGAACTCAAAATTAGACACAAATTTTCATTTTGTTTCAGTGCATTTCAAATTTTCCCCTTGAAAAACTGAAAAATTTCCTCCAAAACCAAAGCTTTCCTTAAAAAAAATCATTTTTGACTAAACTTCATTTTGGTAGGAATCGTTTTTGGCCAAAAATTTTTGGCCAGCTCACCACGCTGGTGTTAATGTGGGTTAACCAAACACGAAGCAGATTCCTGCTTTATTTTCCGTGACCCTTCTATGAGAAACACCCCCCTTTTGCAGTCCTGGTGACTCTCCGAGAAATAGCATCTCCCTCCTTATAGCTCTGGGATTCAGCCATTCTGGGGTAGCATCCGCTGGGTTCTGGCAACCACTGTATGGCGCTCTTGCCCAGATTGCCCTTGGGGTCATGGGTGGGAGTTGAGAGTTTATTGTAGGGTCCTGGTGAGCAGACAGGGGCAGGGTCTGGTGGAGAGAGTGTGGGAAGAGATAGCACAGTGGTTCTCAACCCGTGGGCCGTGGAACGCTTGCGACCCAATCAGCAGTCAGCTGTGGCCCACATGATATCCTCAGGGCCAGACCGGTAGTATATATACTGTGTGGATGTGGCCCACATAACAAACAGAGTGCTGCATATGTGGCCCACAGTAGTAAATAGGTTGAGAACTACTGGGATAGCGGCTGGGAGCCTCACAGTTGATAATTACATTCAAATTAAAGCAATAACCAAGTCCTGCAGGTAAATAACAGTACTGCTCCCTTTTCTCTCCTTTAATTCCGTGCTGAGTCAGCCTGGGCTTGTGGACAGAACACAAGCGTAGAAGCCAAAGTCTCTTAAAACCTAATCCTGGGTTTTGTCACTGATTTGAGGGTAGATCTGAGGGATTACATGACTACCAGGTTGCCTGTTTACATGGATGAATCCTGGTATTTCCATATGCACAATACACAAAACAAAACAGACCTTCATCATCCAGGCCTCGGTTCCTCCCATGTAAA
>ML675644.1:10945052-10981081 GCA_007922155.1 Mesoclemmys tuberculata | reverse complement strand
CCACCACATCCCGCACTGAAGCTGAATTGTATTACGCCCATGGCATAGTAGCCCTGCATTGATCATACCTTGATGCTCCATTAAAGCAATAGAGATTATTAATAAAATAGCTCTGAAGACATTGTCAATTTTCCCCGTAAAACACGAAAAGGCGTGGTGGGGTGGAAATATTTTAATCCAACAGAACTCCATGCTATTCAAAAGAAGATCAATAGAAGACCATAAAGGATGTGGCAGATGAGGAACCAGGGACTCTGATCTGTCAGAACTCTGACTTTCCCCCTTAAAAAACAACTCGGCAGCGAAAGACTGACTGAAGAGTCCATTCTAACCATGTTCTTGTTATAGTCTATCAGTGCCCCATTGATACAGTGCATTCAACCTAACGTTTCTTCGGAGAATTTCCTTCAGACACAACCAGCACGATGTCAGTGCTTTGTCTTTCCTTTTTGAAGCAGAATGATTCACCCTCTTTAACAATGACAATCATAAGGGGAAAATCTAGCCCCCAGACCTCCAAACTTCTTGCCCTTTGCAGGAAATAATAATGTAGGGGGGGACAGCTCTGAGCACCCCATCAGGTTTTGTGGCGTGAACTGGGTGAAAAAAAGGCAAGCCAATGGCTGATTCTTAGCTGGCTGTGCCATATGGCATCAATATACTGTAAAGACACTGAGGGAGCCTCCCGAATGCAAATTATTAGTCACATTTTACCTAATTTATGCAAATTAGCTCATTCGGTATTCCACCTAATCCTCTCCGGAGTGGCTCCAAGGTTGGAAATGAATGATATTCTTCTTACAAAATATATATAATCCATATTAATTGCTTTTGATGGAGACGAGTGGGATGGATAGATATTGCAGCACTTAATACACTAATCATTTCACCTCGGCAGCAAACCTGCCTCAGTGCAGCACTCAGTGTTTTGCTTTTGTAATAGGGATAGATAGGCAGTGTCTCATCATCTATTTGCCCCAATTAGTGGCACCTGCTGCTAAGGCTGTCAGCCGGGGCAGCGTCATGTGTCAGGACTGAGGTGCAGTAAGCAGAGCTGGGGAACAGCTGGGTTGTAGGTCAGCCCTGTGAGGTGCTGCTGAGCTGCTGTGGGTGCCCAGGATTAGAACGGGGGGGTCAGGAGAGAACTGTAGGTGTGGAGTGGGTGCCTTGGCAGAGCTACATGAAGGTATCAGGAATGGAACAATAACGAGAGCTGAGGTTAGCACTGAAATGCACTGGCAGAGCCGTTGGGAGCTGAAGGACAGAGATTGTCATAAGAAGGCGTCCAGCAGTCAGCACTGAAGTGCACTAGGAATATCAGGCATAGTGGTTTGAATAAATGGAGGACCGTTTCACCCAGGACCTTACACAGGCTAGGAGTCCAGATGTGCATTGGTGAAAGGCAGTGGTGCCACCTAATCTCCTGTACATCAGGCCGTGGAATTGAATTTCTGGAAAAGTGAGTAGGAAGGGCAGCGGACAATTACGTTATGAAGTTTCTTTAAATTAGTCACTTATTAAAAAGTTATTAAAATGTATTCAGCCACAACGACTTCTTTCTGTTCTTGGGTTGAATTTGGAGCATTATTTTGAATAGTTTTTCCCATAACCATATTATGAGGCTTGTCTATGTGCTGCTCCTAGCCCTAAAGTCTGGAGGGCTTTGCGTTCAGGTACCAACATAACAAGCGGCGACTTCCATTTAAAAATCTTTGAATTACAAATTTAATACATTGATATTTCACAGGACATTTCTGTAGAGAGGGGTGTTAATCTGTACCAGAAGGATGTCAAATTTGCCCCTGGGTGGGTAGACCCAGCAAATGCAACTGTGCTTTTATCAGAGTCCAGTGATAGCCTCCTGAATTGCACCTACAATACATTCGCCAATGGGTGTGTCCATCTGCAAAGCTCCCACTTTTCAATTTAGTGCCTGTTAGCCTGCACGGAAACCCACGAAAATCAGGGGTATGTGATTGACCAACCAGTGTACCTGGTGGACATCAGACAATCCCTTTGCACCGCTACCTTCCAGATGAAGATTCAGATAGAACTGGCAGAAAAATATTCAGCTGACGTATTTTCCCATCAGCAATTTCAATGACATTTGATCATTGATCACATGCTCAGGGTTTAGCTGATCACATGCTCAGGGTTTAGCTGATCACATGCTCAGGGTTTAGCTGATCGCCATATTTGGGGTCGGGAAGGAATTTTCCTCCGGGGCGGATTGGCAGGGGCCACGGAGGTTTTTCGCCTTCCTCTGCAGCATGGGGCATGAGTCGCTTGCTGGTGGATTCCCTGCAGCTTGAGGTCTTCAAATCTCACTTTTGAGGATTTCAATAACTCAGTCATGGGTTCGGGGTTGTTATAAATGTGTATGGGTAGGGTTTTGTGGCCTGCCTTGTGCGGGAGGTCAGACTAGATGATCATATTGGTCCCTTCTGACCTATGAGTCTATGAGTCTATGAGATCTGAAACAAGCCCTGTTCTTCTGACCAAGATGAAATTTCAAAAGGGGATTTTTTTCCATTAAATTTTTCTGTGGGGGGAAAAATGTGGAGTTTCCTGATAGCTCTAGGGCAGGTTTAACATCACTCACAGCATAACATTATTTACATAACTGCATCTGCTGTGCCTGATATTTTATGGACAATCCATATGCTTACAAACAAAGTCCCAGATCCTCAAAGGCTTTTCGATGCCTAACTCCATTTGGCGTTTAAATATCTTTAAGGATCTGGGCCAAAAATGTACAAAAGAGATGGGAAGAAACCCACCCACCCAACTATTAATTTCCTCTTTGAAATGTAAGCGATAATGAAGTAGAGTGTATTACAGCAATTTCTAGGGCATGTATCCTGAAATGGAACCCTGATTAGAGGAGACAGAGCAGTGGGATCATTTTAATGTGAGCTGACTATAAAATGTTCCATTTATCCAAAGCATAAGCCTTGACTTTGCTGGTTTGAATCTTCTTTTCACTACAATGGAGAGCTACACGGGTCTACGGAGGGATCCCATCCAGGCTGCGCAAAGCATAATGCTGTTGGTCCATTGATTACGGCCTTCTCTGCACACACAACTTGCACAGGATTTAAATAAATTATTTTAGAAATGGATGTTGTTAAATCAGCGCAAGCCCACTCTTAAATCACTTTTCAGGTGCCCTTTATTAAATTAGCTTAAGTCAACTTCAGAGTATTCCCAACAGAGGGTTGCACAAATTGCACTTCATCAGTAACCCGGTTAGTTAAATCACTACAGCTTTTGTGTGTAAACAAGCTGTGCTTCCTTAAAAGCTAGACACCTCCACAGAGCTGTTCCCACTCCCTCCCATCTCCAGCAGTTAGGACTCATCCAATAATCATTGAAGCCTGAGCTTAACTTTAAGTACCTGAAAACCCCATTAACTTTAAAAGGACTACTTACATACTTAACATTAAGAACATGCTTAAGTGCTTTGCTGGATTGGGGCCTTGATACCACAGTGAGAGTTGCCGTGTAAAAGTCTAAGAGGGATAGAGAGATCTCCAGCAACAGATTGATAGGATGCTGAGAGGTGCTCAACAAAGGCACGTTGTGAAAAGCATTCAAAGTGGTGGTCTGTACATTCAGAGGTACAATTTGGCACGCCTCTGAACATCTACACCGAACCTTTTTTAAAGTACTTTGGAGTAATTACAAACCAATGGTTAGAGGTGGCGGGAAACCTTTGATTAAAAAAAAATTACTTGAAATATGTTGCTTTGACTTAAATTTCCCATTTTCAACAAAAATTATAAATGAAAACTTTTGGCACTTTCTCGGGTTTTTTGTTTTTTGTTTTTCTTTGTTTTGTTTTTGTTTTAAAGATTATTTTGTTTACTTTTTGGAGGGGAAAATCCCATTTAAAAGTTTTTTTTAAAAAGTGAAAAAACTGTGGGAAGGGGGCACTATCTTGCCCTTTTTAAACCTTTTTCCACTGGAAAAAAAAAAGGTGAAAGGTTTTAAGCAGTGAGAGAAAGTGGGGTTTTCTACCACTGGAATAAAAAGATTTTTAAATGAATTATAAAAATATATTTTTAAAATGTTCATCAATATTTGTAAATGTTTATGAAAGATTTTGAATGACAAAATAATTCATTTCCTTCAGCACTTTATGAAACTTCATACTTTTTTTTCATCCAGTTCTGCCAGTGATACAGAGCATATGAATAGGAAACTGGCATTCAAATTGTGCTTGCAAACGAAGTCTTTGAACCAGCACTATTGAAGTCAGTAGGAATTTTTCCATTGACTTGAATGGACTCAGGATCAAGGGACACTGGGGAAACTTGAAGACCTATCTTCATATCAAACAGATCATGCTTTAAACTGTAAAGGGGAGTTCAGTTATTGGTTTGTGTGATTGTACGTGTGCTTACAAGAATCAGTCAGTTCCTGAAGTGTCCACCCCTCCGGTCAACAAACCAAAGAAAGGAATAGCCCAGGTGATCACACTTTCTTAGATTGGCCATGCCAGTCTTCTAGTTGGGTCTTTTGTGCTTATTTGCATATAAGAATTCTAATGCTCATGGCAACACCATTTCTTGGTAACACATGGAACACCGCATCTGCCCCTCCGGCTCCCCCGGCACCCGTGTTTGGCTGAGAGCATCCCACCACTGTTCAATCACTTTTAAATGCAAACCCACTGCCTGTAATTGAATCACATTGATTTTTAATGCGTCTCATTGATTCTGATCGTCTCAGAGATTGCAGTGGCAGCTTTTTGTCAGAAGCTCATTGTATGGTCTATTCTGAGGGCACCTAAGGGGTTAATGAGAGGCAAGATGCGCAACTAGGGAACCGAAAAACCAAAGAGGAACGAGAAAGAAAAACCTACGGAAGAAACCAATGACAAATAACGGCAAACAATTTATTTGACTTGAAACCCGTTGTAAAGGACAATAATTGTTTTAAATAGAAAGCTGTTGAATTATAATTGGGAGTAATTGAAACGCGCCGAAATATTGAATAAAACATTAGATATTTTAAATGATGTTATCTTTACAATTATCTCTGGGAATAATTGCAGCGAAGCCCATGAACTGTTGTGAGAGAGAGAGTCACCCAGGGCCCATTGTCTTTGGCAGTCGTTAATGCTGAGTGTTTAATGGGGAGCTATTTATAAGTAAGTGGCAGAGCCTATTCATTTGGATCTGATGCAGCAGCTCATGAGCAAATGCCAATATTACTAGCTGTAATCAAAGGGCAGGGGGAGGAAGGAGCACTTTTTCCAAAGCAGCTGCTTTGTAAATTAGGCACGAAATGCACCTGGCCTGGGGTCCTGTTACCCCATCCGTCGCTATCACAACCTCAAAGTCATCTCTCCATGGCCCTGGGTTGTCTCGGAAGGATCACAGGCCTTGAATGCAGGCCTCTGGGTCCCTAGGCAGAACTCAGACTGAGGCTGCCACCCACCAGCTCACCCGACCCTGTGGAGAAGGGGGCTAACAAAGCTTGAGCTCACAAAGGCTCTGTAGGTGACGCTCCCTGACTGGGGGAGAAGGAGACCTGCAGCCTCATCAAATGGCTGGGACACACTATTTGAACCAGAAAGGGGACCAGGAAGTTGTCTGAGCAAGCAGGTGACTCTCTGGGTGGCTGCTACTATATACCCTGCTCCACGAGCCTGACTCCAGAGCCCTACCTGCCCTTCTTATCCCGGATGCCCATCTGTTCCTGGTTCCTGCCTTACTCCATGTCTCTGCTCCTACACTCTCACACTGACCCCGGCTTCTACCCCGGCGTGCCACTGGCTCTGTCTCCAGTTCTGACCCTAGGCTTGGCTCCTGCCCCTGCCCCTGATACTGGCTGTAATTCCAGGCTCCTGACTCTAGCCATTGGACCTGACAGCCCGTGCCCTGGACCCTACCTTATCAGTCTGATGCGCCATGTCTCAGGATGCTTTCCGGGCAGGTAATATTGATTGCTGTTTTCCAGCTAGAAGAGTTGGTAGAAAATAATGAATGTTTTTCACCACAACAAAATTCTAAATTTTTCACCCTCCCTCCCCTCAAAAATGTCAGTGAAATTAACAAAAATGTTAACTGGCGTTACCAATTTATGGCCTCCAAACGTATTTCTCCTGTAACACAGAACACACTTTGTAATGCTCTTACACCTCTGATCGAAGCACAATTCCTGGCATAGATGGGCATTTTCACTGCCAGAAGGAGAAGGGTTTTAATAATCCTGCGGGCTGCCTAAATTTTGGAGCAGTCTGTTCCTTCGTCATCTTTGAATAACATCCTGCTAGAGTTTCAAGCTGAATAATACAAGCATAATGACTGGATTAGACTTGCTGACTGGTGAGGCAGCAGGGGTGGAGTGTGGGTGTTGATGTTTCATCGATAGAAATCTTTCCTCAGATTCTAATTAGCACACAAGTGAAAATTAGTTTGGCAAAGTTCCTAATTGCCAGGCCAAATCTGCAAATGTGGACACTCAGAAAAAGAAAACAAATGAGTGACAGGGATTCCAAATTTGGATTGGTTCTTTAGCACTAAGCCCCCTAGAAAAGTTCCGAAACAGGATATCAAGTCTACTTTAGTACTGCATTTTGTGTGGACCCAACCAGGGCAACATGGGTGTCACAGAGGCTAAAGATAGAGAGATTACAGTAATCAGGAGAGGAGAGGAAGAGAATCTGGATGAGTGTTTTAGCTGTAAGATTAAAAAGAAAAGGAGAGATCTTGGAATTGTTTTGGAGGAAGAAGCAGCTGAGGTTCAACAGACTAGCATAAACCACACCATTTTTCAAACAGACTGTTAACATCCCTGAAGGAGCTCTTAACTAAGGAATGATTTCTTCCCAGAGGATTCTTTCTGTTCTGTTATGATAGCATCTAGCAGCATCATATGCTAGGCATCTGGCCTCCTTTTGCTCCTTTCTTGAAGGACAGAAGTAGAGCAGGGGATTTCATTTCCTAAATACAATTTACCAAATATTTTCTGTTCCATACATGAGCTAGGGGAGAAGATCAGAGGGAGAGGGGACCACAGGGGAGCTCCTGTGTGCTGTAGGGTAGATCTGAACTGTGGAATGGAACACAGGGGGATCTGTAAAAGCAATGGAGTTCTTGTAACAGTGCGGTGCATATCTGAGCGCGGAGTAGATTGCCTGTGGGGGGTGGGAGAGGGGAGCAGAGACAGGAAATCTGCATCCTAACTCTGACTGGAGGAGCATGTGTTTTTATTTGTTGTTCAATGATACAATGAGTTGCTCCCTTATTTAATTCAAGGACAATCCTGACAACGGGTTCTGCTGGGAATGACGTGTCTGGACTGAGCTCCTTGGGGTCTCTTCTTGCTCTGAGCACTGCTTTGTTGTATGAGCTATTAAACAAGTGACATGATTTGTTGCGGTCAAACAAAGGCCCATGCATGTTGGATTGTGCCCTTCATCCGCCACACCCTGTGATTGCCACTCAGTAATTGACACATTCATCTTCAGTTCTCTGGGTTTGGTCGCAATTAAAATTAAGATGGAAAAGAAAAACGCAGCAGCTACAGCTCAGGCCATGTAGAAGAAGCGGAATTTAAAAACCAAAAAAATTCCCACCCCACGTGTAGCCATTGCAGCGAAAGTACAGAGCCACCAAAAGGCACCACTGTTAACAGAGAGGACTCGTGGGTGGTAAAGGTCCCACAAGAGTTTATTATCACTCGCTCTCAGGGAGTGAGAGGCAAAGAACTGTCATGGATCAGAAACTGAGATAAGAAGATTGCAGGGTAATCAGCTGCTACAGCAGCATAGCTCTGGGGCTACAGCTGTGCTTCCCTAGGGCCATAGCAGAGACACTTCCTACACCAGTGGAAGAGGTTTTCCATCGAGACAGTTAATCCACCTCTCCAAGAGGGGGAACGTAGATCAATGTAAGAATTTTTCCATTGATCTCGCTGTGTCTACAACAGTGGTAGGGTGTTGACCTAACAGTGGCATGCAGGGTGCAAAACTGTTCACAGCCTTGACCAACATAGCTAGGTTGATCTAATTTTTAAGGGTAGGACACGCTCCAGTGACCGGAGAAGCAAAGGCACAACAGGTGCTTATCAGAATCAGAACCGAATTTCCCAGCTCTCCCAAGGCTCACTTAGTGCTAGGTGAAATAATGTACAGTGTATGTTTGTGGGCGTGTGCATGTAAATTATAAACACTGGTGAGAGAAGCACTCACTAAAGATGTCTAGACATCATGAGGAGCAATTAAAGAGGTTTAAAACTCTGCCAGCAAGTATACATGTCAGGAAATACAAACAGAAGGAGCATGAGAGCCAACAGGTTTCACTTGGCTCCTGCCACTTCATCAGGACTAATTAAAGTGTTCTCCCCTAAGTCCTTACAGAGATCAACTATGACAGCAAACAAATTCAAGTGAGATGCACTAGGCTGGATTGAGAAGAAACAATTTGACTGCAGCGACACGTGTTCCCAATTCAAGTCCCGGTGCACCCACTGGAGCACACTCAGACCATCTGTAATGAAGGCCAGGAGGAGAATAAAAGGGAAACTCTTAAATTAATCTCTCTCCCTGTACTATTTGTAATACGTCCGATGATTAAAGCAGAAAGAATCTCAAACACCTCTGTAATGAACCTGTCATTGTTTGCCATGTACATTTCACTCTGTGTGGACAGCAGAACTAAACTGCTCAGTTTCAGTGTTTGGATCCAGTTTTCAAAAGGGAACAACATAAAAGTGAGCATGCACTTTTGCACATGTCTAACTTGTGTGTCTACAATGCCTAATATGTACACACAAGCAGAGTCTGTGCATGCACACAGCTATCTGCTTGGGGAAGATGGGCATGTGCCCTTTTGAATGCACACTGAAACTGGAGGCTTCTTTTCTAGCCTCTTTCAGTGTCCTGTTCTCATGCATTTACACAGTGCCGTTGTGGTGGGGTTTCCAGTGCAGTGCTTTGAGAGAAGGTTTGCAGGATACTGTCAACCTGAAAAAAAATCACATTTCCGATCATGTAATTAAAGACTGTAGCAAGCTCATGTACCTAGGGGGCTGAACTAAGGTTGCACAGGAAACCTTAATTCTGGGCTTTCCTAACTTTTGGGAGCTTCACTTTGCCACATTAATAATATTCTCTTAATGCAGGTCTTTTAGTGTAATATGTATATACGCACATGGAACAAAATTCAAAGGTTAGGCCAATAGAAGTTGTCAGCTTCCCTTTAAACAATTTTACAGATCATCAAGAACACAGCAGAAGGCTGTTGGAACTGACTCCATTATTATTTACTGGTAGTCAAGAGTTTCTAACCTGAGATTCCACTGCATTCAGAAAACACAATTATCTACATTAAGTAGAGCAAACCCCAGACTAAAATAGCCTCAGAACAAACTCCCCGTTGAAATCGAGATCACAATTTTGCATCTCAGGCCCATTTTTAATATTCACCCTGGATTATCATTTCTGAGGGGATGCTTTCTCTAGGTGATCTTGAGCAACTGCTTTCCGGTGTAATGTTTTGGCACGGAAATATACCTGCTTGCTCACATAGACCTCGGCAAAATGACAGCACATTCAAATAAATAAAATATGTTCCTCAACAAAAATCATTTAAACTATATTTCTTTTATCACTAGAATAACTGTTCCTTGACTTGAGCATCACGCTCTCACTTAGGTCTACCATCAAGAACAAGCGTACTAATAATAATGCCTGGCATTTCTTGCTAGTGCCTTTAATCCCAAATAACTAACGGGTCCTTGAGGCTTCAGAGACTCAATGGGCGAAATCATCCAAAAGCCAACTATCCTGTACCCATATCCTTTGGTGAAAACAGATACGTTCATTTGAACACACAGGCTGCATAATTTGCATATACACAAGGGTTAATTCACTAGCATCTGTCTGTGGTACTCTTGTGGCCCCTGTTATCATAGTGTCTTTCTTGTATTTAACTTCACAATACCCCAGTGAGGTAGGGAAATCCTATTAGTCCTTTCTTCAGATGGAGACCAGAGGCATAGACTGGGTAAGGGACAAGTTTTCAAAGAACTCAGAAACCAATTTCTAGATGAGCTCGGCTCCTGCTGAGCTGTTTTGAGAATCTGGCCCTAGGTGAGCTGCCCAAGGTCACACCAGAAGCCTGTAGTAGATCAAGGAATTGAATCTAATTATCCCAAGTCCCAAGCTAGTACCCAAACTACTGGGCAATCCTAACAAAAGGGAGAAGGAGTGAGTATGTTTTCATGTGCACTGTAGTAGCCACCTTTAAAAATGTGACTTTATGTCTATAGGGATCATTCATCCAGAGCTAACCACAACATGCTAATGTTAAGAGAAGAGAAATGGTGTTCCCCAAAGCTCATTCATTAAGAATGATTTGTGAGAACAATGAAAGGAGATGTGGGACCAATCTTGCCTCCTCCATGAGAATCTTTGCAAAATAGAAGAAATGTAGGGAAAGCAAGAGAAATGTAGAGAGTTCCCTTTAACTATGAGATACCTTAAATCTTTTCCCTTGTGTGAAAGTCCCTGTGTAGGGAGGGCTTAATCCAGGAAGCTTCTATGGTGATAAATCAATTATGAAATGGAAACCTCGATTACAGGCTGTCAGCTTAATTATTTGACAAGTTAATTAATCTCCTAAGCAACCGTGGTACTGCTGTTTCCTTGGTAAATGGTGGAAATCAGCTTTGGCAGATCCCACAGGTCTTGGCAATATAGTATCAATAAAACTCCCGAGAACTACAGATAATAGGCGTTAAATGAGGTCAATCTACTTCCATAGGAGTAACGAGAACTGCTACTTGCCTGAAGGTGTTTTTATTGCTAATTATTTTGCTGCAACTAATTACAATCTGTATTTGTCTGTTTATTTGTTTCTTGTTGGTCAAGAGGCACCTTTCCTTCCCTTCCAAAGAGATATTGACTTGTGATACCCAAGGACAGAAACTCCCGACATGTTAGAACAATGGTGTTGTCATTCTTGCTCCTCAACAGACAACCCAATTACAGTTGCCACAATAATTGATGCTGATGTTTCCAGCCAGAAAGATGGACACACATTATTACCCCATCAATCTTGTTCCACGTGATGTCCTGTCTTTCTAGTTTCTCTTACTGCCTTGGCAAATTGACTCAGGTACTCTGAGGCATCTGTTTGAGTTCCTGAGAATGCCCTGTGACAGAGAGAGGGCATCAAACAGATCCAGGGAGAAAAGCCAGCCAGGAAAAGGGATCACTCCAGCTAAGTCTTTGTTTAATGTCTTTATTTTGAAAGCCGATTTTTGTTGATGAAGCAGGATCAGTGCCAAACTTCCTTTCTTGTGTACCTGAGTCGCGCCGCAGGTCTGATTCATCGTTCCAGTTTTCTGTTGGTGTAAGGGGCGATTTTGATAGACCAGTGAAAGGGCCAGAGACCACCTGATAGTGTAATATTGATTAATATACTTGTTGCTAACAGCAGCCAAAATTGGTAAGCCTTTCTGAAGGCCTGAGCAGCCTTGGCATGACTAAGCCAGGAAAGGAAGGAGCCTTTTTCTCAAACTTATCTGAGGCCTTGTCTACACTAGAAAACTTTGTCGACTAAAGTTTTGCTGGCATACAACCACCACTATAATTAAATTGCTGTTGCGTGTCTTCACTGTCTCCTATTGTCAGTGGATTGCATTCACACTATCAGCTCTTTTGTCAATAAAGTGAGCAGTGCACTGTGGGTAGTTATCCCGCTGTGCAACTCAAGCAGGGTGCTTTAGGAAGGGTTTGCAATGCCTTTCAGACAGGCACAGTGTCACATAATGAAGGTTTCTGCATCCCATCCCTCCATGGGCATCCTACTAGTTTGACAGTTGCTTTTAAATGTCCCTGTCAGCTAAGCTGACACTGCTGAACACAAACACAAGAAGCCCACAGAAGTGGGCAGAGGGGGGAGAGATAGTGAGTGAGTGAGTGAGTGAGTGAGTGAGTGAGTGAGTGAGTGAGTGAGTGAGAGAGAGAGAGAGAAAGACACACACACACAGAGTGTGTGTTGGGGCAGTGAGTGTGTCTGCACTCATCCTGTCTCTTTAACTTCAGACAGCAGAAGATGGAAGCAACTAATCCCAAGGCAGAAGCTGCTACACAGACAGCTCATAGCTGGCATCCTCTGTTCCCCGATGCCCCTCCGCAGGGGTAGGGAGAGGGACACAGCCCCCACCTCTCTCCCTGGCTCTGCATGTCACAGCAGGTGTTACACCCCACCCCTGTAGTTTAGAGCAGGCAAGCAGAACTGCCATTTGCTGCGCTGTGGAGTGAGCTCTCCACAGTGAGTTAACTTGAAAACTTCCTGGGGCTTTGGAAGGGGTGGAGGCTGACAGCTGCAGAGCAGCTGAGCTCAAAATGCTTACCAGAGCAGCGCTCACAATGGCATGCTGGGATAATCGGGTGGCTATTTTTAGTGATATAACCTAAGGGCAGCATCTACACACGTGCTTTTTCACAAAAACTTTGCCGAAAAAGGCTCTACGCTTCTTGTCTAGGTGGTTTTATTTTGCCATCAAAACAGGGCAGTTTTGTTGACAAAAGGGTCATTGCAGTGTGTACAGCAGGATTGTTTTGTCAAAAAAGGGGACTTTTACAAAACTCTCTAGTGTAGACCCAGGCCTGACTCTGCAATCCCCCTCCCCCAATGAAGTCTCTGGTGGACGTGCTGGGATCTGTCTTTTAGGAGAAAAGCAAGAAGCTTATCTATGCAAGTCCTCTAGGAGATGTTTGTCAGGGCCGCAAGACATGCAGATTCTGCAGGAACACATCTAATTAATTAAAAGGCGACCTTTTGATTAGCTTTCGAAACTGCTTGCCTAACAAGTTTTTTTCTTGACGTGTTATTGTCTACTAACAAGGATAAATGGGGGAGGGGGGTAGATAGATTTGGACTTTGTGGGATCTCTTCTGGGACACAGTTTTGGGGTCCCCCAATGGCAGCTGGAAGACTGGCAAATCAGAAAGCCACCACTGTGCCATACAAATGCTACCTCAAACTTTGGTAATTATTGTGGGTTAGGGGAGTTTTCCTAACCTGTTATGGACGTGTGTAAGTGCTTGTATACTGTTTCTACCAGTCCGTCTGTTGGCTGGACGGTCGTGTCGCCATTTGATTTATTTCCTGGCACCGTCTCACATAGAGTGAAGTTTACCAAGAAGCGTTGGGTTGGCAGAACCTGGGTAACATTGGCGTAACTACACTGATTTCAACACCTATTCATTTGCACTGTACCTGTGCATCTTATTAATTTATCTGAATTATCATAGAACTCAGGTGTAAGCGATCCTGATGCATACATACCCCAATTTGCACTTGCATGTGAATACCTAACAAGGATAAAGACATACCAGTGTTTCCAACTCTCGGTATCTTGTCTTAATTGTGGTTTTCCTTAAAGCCCCAACTCCTGGAGTCAAGTGGCTATGTGATGATTTCAGCCTTCATTCTTAAAGAAAAAGTCAGTTTCTAGCCCTCGTTGCACTAGAGAAAGCTTTAAAATGTGACACACTCCTTCCCCCCGCAGTGCACCCTAAAGGCTCAAAAAGCAGAAGGAAAATAAAAAGAACTTTACATCTATTTTAGTGACATAATCTCATAATTTTAAAACCAACCTCATGATTGTTGGTAAACCTGCCTCATGATTTTCGAACATTTGGGGTTGGCAGTGCTGCTTGCCTGTATAGTCCTCGGTGCACTCCTTTTCAGTTGCATAATCTAACCTCTATTTTGACCTGATTCACACTAACACATGCATCTATTCAGACCTATATGACACATGCATCTGTTTCACTATATGTGCACCTGATCCACACCCATCCAGAAGAGATTTCATATTAACAGTCAAATCATAGAACTCCTGGTTTATATCTCTAGATTTATGCCCCATGACTCAATAACAGGAGCACTATGTCATGACATTTGAGAGGGTGTTTTTATCCCAACAGTGGCCATCTCCTTTCTGGGACCTCTTACCTGTGGGGAAGTGAAACACAGAGAGGCTATGTGACTTCCTAGGGCCACACAGGGAATTAATGGTAGAGCAAGGACTCTGATCTAGTGCTCCGACATCCCATGCCAGCACATCAGCCAATGGGGCATCCTTCCTCCCTGGATTATTTGTCTACATTCACCTAATTCTCGTGTAAACCTGAAAAGACACCTGATTTCTACCAGTCAACTGCTTTGTCCCATAAATGCAAAAAAAAAGCTATCTTCTTCAGTTAGTGAGAATAATAGGATTGGCCTAGCTACGTAATCACGTTCCATTTGAAAAAAAAAATGAGGCTACTTAAAATACAGTGTTTGGCAAAGCTGTATTATTCCTGTAATGAATAAGTACTAAAGATGTTATTGTGGATGCAGTTATCATGCAGCGATGTGAATAAAGTGCATTAGATGGACAATTGTATTTCATGGAAGTGTACGCAAAAGTACAAAAGTATTACAGGCCATTAATATGTATTAATCCAGGCAAAATGCCTGACTGGAGCTGGTTTACATAGATTTGAATGGCAGGCGGTGAAAGGAAGTGTTTGGGTTTGGTTAAATGGACTGTGAAAATGGGGGGGAGGGGAACGGGGACAATCCAAAATGAAGAGGTGAAACATCAAAGCAGCAGTGACAAGATCTGCTGTCCAGTCAAGCAGGAAATATTTGTTACTTTCCTCCTTAATGGTCATATTTTTATCACGATCAAGTGATAGCTTTTGACAAGTCTGCTACGTTAGCTCTGTTCGGTCCCCCCTCAACTGTATTTGAAAGCTTTGTGTTTTAAAAGAATAATAATAAAAAACCAGACAGTTCTCCCCAAGGTAGCTACTTGGCAAGAAGCATCTCATTTGCCTCCATGTCTCCAGGATGCAGAATCAGAGGAACTGCTGTCGTGCTTGTCATTGTCAAGATGTGCCTATCCAAGTCTAAAATAATCAAACAATTTGCTCATTAATATATCACTTCATAGTGCTCAGAGGGCTGTTTAAATTCCCCAAATAGCACAGATTCAAGCAGTAGGTGCTCACCAAGCCCCGGCCTCTTGGAACAGTGTTTGTTCGCTACCACAATATTAATTTTAATATTTAGGATAACGCCAAGTGAAACATCGTCTGGATGCATAGACGTATACAAAATATTTCTAGCTAGCTAGCCAACCAAAGCCTCAGTGAGCGTACAGTTAAGGTTGTGCAGACCTGTCAATTTCCATTGCTAGCATTACGTTTATGAAAAATAAACTTTGCAAAGATGGGGAATTGAAACTAAATGGATGGGGGAGGAGGGAACAACCCCAAAGCCTGAAATTTGGAGTTAAAGGTCTACGGAGAACCTTCTCTCTGCCCCATTCTCCACCCCAATATGCACTGCCCGGGTGGTCTAGGTTGGCACCGACAGTATTTGCCTTCTCTGTGGAGGAGAGACGGCAACTCGTAAAAACATTCTGATGGATGAGGTGCAGGATTCTGCTCCACAGCAAGTGCTGGTAGAGCAGACGGTGTGGTGGTCAATGATCACGCAGGCCCAGATCCTCAAAGGCACTTAGGCTCCTAATTTGCACTGGGTCTCAATGATTCAGGGGCTTGCAAAGATCTGGTTTATTCCGTTTCTGTTTCCAAATGGCTGTGCAGAACCGAGAGTTTCTCAGCATGCCTCCCAGACCCTCTTTCAAGACAGCTCAGGCCTTAAAGGCACAGTCCCCCCATAGCACAGATGGTGGCCCAGTACAGATCTGATTAGATGAGAACAATGGGGTCTCGGGCCCACGTAGGGAAGGAGAATGATATGATTGTGGGGATGTTTCAACTCATGATGAACAGAGGATTAGACAGTGGCCAGTGGTTGGGGATAATGTACAAATGGTAGGATTTGAAGACACCGGGATGTATTCTCCGGCACAATCTGGCCCTTTTGTAATGCTTCAAAGTGGCCAGGTGGAGATTTTCTCTAGCAGAGGAGAACATTCTGCTAGTGTAAACCTGGCAGAGAAGCTCTTAAACCAAACGCCCCACCTCATTGTAGGCAGCGCATCAGGGACGGGCTGCAGCGTGGCCTCAAAGCTCTGCTAAATCCTCCAACGGCGTAAATTACAAAAACCCTTGGGCTGCTTCTACTGACATCAGGGCCAGCTCAGCGCAGGATCAGAGAGCCCGTTCGTTCACTCCAGACCCAGCCCTTCATGCTGAGCAGATGCGGGGCAGAACTGAAGCCCGTTGCTGTCAAAGAGCATAGGGAAATGTGTGTGGGCTTTAATTGGCCTGGACGTACATAGTAAGTCTGACTGTCTGAGCCCGAAGACAGCTCATCCCCCAGTTGCCAGCATTGCCTACCCTTCAATTTAGAGATCCTCGTCAAAATGTTAATAATAATAATCCAGGGATAGACCTATTGCTTTTACAGTCTGTTGATACAAATTTGGGACAAAAGGATTTTGCTGGTAAACTGACCTCTGTGGACCAGTAATTTGGGGCTGTGAGCACTGAAACTGACCTAATTCTGATTCTCCTCGTCAGGCTTGTGTCGCACCACTGACTCCAGTGGAGTTATTCCTGATTCACACCAATCTGAGACCCAAATTAGACTCATATAACTGCAGACTGGGTGACTCAATCTCCTGAATTTGCACGAAAGGTTAATTCCTTGCAGACAGTGCTGTGCAATGGGGGTAATGAAAGGCAGCCCTTTGAATTTTAAGGGCTTGATGATCCCTCTTTAACCCGGCACCCCAGTTTGCACCCACTGTATAGCAGGTATGAATAGTGGCAGGTGTAATTCTGCACTAGAATTTATTTGTGGGGACAGCTGACGTCATTCAGATGTTGATGACACTCATACAATAGCACCCAGGTACTGGGGGAGTCAGACAGCTAAATGATGTCAGTTGCAATTATGCCTGCAAATTTCAAGCACAAAAAAAGAGACACCTAGTTTTAAAAATCTTTCCTTAAACACAAATACTTAGGGAACAGCATCTGAGGCTTAGTCCCCTTGGAATTGCGCACACAGTGCAAAGGAGTCAGAGAGCTGCCACAACAGGGCAGCTGGGGAATCACCTTGTGCAGGGAAAACTCTGGCTAGGGTAAAGTTAGCATTCTTGGCTGTATATCACACCCTTCTAACCAACATCCCTTGAGCATTCCCTGGGGCAAAGGGCTTTTTAACACAGCTGTTTTACTTGGCTCAAATTAGAATAGTGGCAAAAACTCCCATCCACCTCTAAGATGAGGGTCAGAAAGGCTCCTATGACCACCCACCCTCCTTAGATTTGCCAAGTAGAGGTCAGGTGCACTTGAATAGCTGACCTGCTCTTCAACCTGTTTGCAGCTTGTGAGCATTGGCTTAACACACCTTTTGCACACTATCCTCTGTGTACATAAGGTGTTGGGGTCCAATACCTGTATGCACAGCTGCTCGACTTTGCACATGCAAAACTGATTTCAACAGAAGGATTTTTCCTGTGAAGACCCTCTCAGCTGGGCAGGCAGGTGAGAGTGGAAGCACAAAGCAGCGTGTGCACAAGTGGAGGCCTCCTGGTAAAAACCAGGAATTGCACATAAGAAGTTAAGGGGACCCAGCCTCCTTTTTACAAATAAAATGTAAATAAAATAAAAAAGACAGGCCTTGGGATTGAGTCCTGAGATATGTGATCAGGTCAGCAGAGCCAACTGGATTCTTAGTGATAGCAAAAGATTTGCTGTTAATAGAGTGGAGGCCACGGGGTCTCAGAAAAAAGTGTCTATGCAATACCTGTGATGATCATCATAGTAACTGCCTCACAAAAGGATCTGGGTTTCTCTAGAATGGAGCGGGCCAGGATGGCTCCTTTCCAAGAGTGGAGCTTACAAATTCACTTTTTTCAGATGTGGCAAAGAGCTACTCAGTCCTTCCAACAAAGACAAGTGCATCTGAAAAAAAGAAACCGATGGAGAAGGAGGCTGACGCTTACATTCTCTACCTGCTGAAGCAAGATTTCAGATTAGGGTTAACAACACTTTTTGCAGACTAAAATGAGGCAAAATGAACATTCAATTTATAGTTCATAGGGAAGATCTCATCAGAGATAAAGGAGGAGATTCTCTCTCTCCTAGGGAATAAGTCATCAGAGATAAAGGCGTTTCTCTCTCTCCTCTGACCTTGCTGGGCAGCAAAGCCTATCAGATCCATCACAAAATGGAATTAATAATTAACACCTAACATATAGTTAGCATCTTTCATCCAAAGGGCTTTATACATAAACTATGTATATAACCCTTTCCCACCCCTTACAGAAATGCAGTTGCTTTTGGGGTGGAAGATAATAGCCAACAAACACAGCACAACAGTGAGAGGAGAAGGTATGCCCAAAGACACTGAGGCCTTGTCTACACTAGAAAGTGTTGTCAATGAAAGTTACAGTGATGCTCCAAAAGCGCTGTAATTACAACGCTCATGCCTATCTGTATAGCACTCATCATGTCGCTGAAGTAAGTCCATGGTTGGGGCTCTAGCATCGACAGTGAGATCCATGCACTCTGGGCAGCTACCTCACTACACAACTCGCCACCTTGTGCCACTAGGAGTTGGGGAAAGGTGTAGAGGATCACAAGGATCCTGTGTATGGGCTCAACATCCCATGATGCAGGGATTTCTGTCCCACCATTCCATGGGTTTCTGACTGCGTTTTGTGGCATTTTCTACGTTTCCTACAGCGGGGGAAGAAACAAAGGAGTTCTGCCGAGGAATCTTTGGCAGACGATTGGCGAGTACCACCAGGAAAGTTTCCTAGAGATCTCTCTGAAGGATTCCCATGAAATCTCTGTGGGTATTAACACACTTTTCCACAGCACTGCGTAGCTGAACAGGGGAATGGGAAGCACATGCAAACACAGCTACTCTTGTGCATTTCTATCCCTTCAGCCAGTTGCATAATGCAACACAACAAAAGACATGTAATTGAGTCTCATCAGCTCCAAAATATCACTTACTTGAGCTCCCCTTTCCTGCATCCTGCACGCCAGAGCTGGAGAGCTGGGACTGGCTCCATTCTGCTTGATAGAGAAGAGGTCCTGGCTCCCTGTGTCAGCAAATGACCTGGTACTCTGCTCTGTGTTCTTCTCCAACTCAACCTCCTCATCAATGACTTCTTCATTGGGCTTGAATCCGGTGTCTGCTGCCTCCCAGCCTACGGAGGTATCCACGGGTCTCCTGATGGTGGAGGTGGGGTCACCTCCGAGGATGGCTTCCAGCTCCTTATAGAAGTGACAGGTGTTTGGCTCTGCACCAGATCAATGGTTTGACTCCCTAGCTTTATGGTACCCCCGCCGCAGCACCTTGATTTTTGCACAGCATTGCAGTGTATCCCATTCATGGCCCTTCTCCACCATTAAACAAGAAATCTGACTGTACATCGTAGGCGTGCGCATGGGATGTGCCCAGAAACACTCTAAATGCAGGGGTGGCAAACCTTTTGTTCCATCCCATGGCTGCTGTGGACGCCGCTGCAAGACCCTGAGATTTGGTGGCAGAGCAAGACTCGCGATGGAGAGTAAATTACCCTGAGATCCCCCAATTCCTACTCTGCCGCCGAATTTCTGTTTTCCTTGAGATTTCACGGCAGAGAGTAAAGGCTGTCAGTCTTTGCTGCGAGTCCCACTTTCCTGCTCCGCTGCCGAATCTCACTGTACTGTGGGATTTAATGGCAGAGGGTAACAGTGAGCCACTCACTTTTTAAAAAATAATTAAAAAAAATAAAAAATAAAACTCCCTGTGCACACCCTAGTCAAATGCACACACCCTAATAAAATGTGCTGCGCACGCCTATGCCGTACGTAGTTCCTTTGGCTGGAGCAGAGCTGGGACAGCACAGCCTCCTCTTCCTGATCGGCGGAGAGGATCCAGAAGCCCCAATGTGCTCCAAGCGGGGAGAGCGTTTGGTGCCTGGAGCTGCCCTGGTCAGCTGGGAAGATGCAATGTGAGCTCTCCTTCCCGACCAAGCAGGAAGTGGAATTTCAAAAATTCCCAGGAATTTGAACAGGGAGCAGCGGATAACTGCAGGGCAACGGAGTTCAAACTGACAGCCAGAGCAAGCAGGATGGACATCGTGGGATACTTCCTGGAGGCCATTTACCGTGACATAACCAAGAGTGATGTCTACACTGACGCTTTGTGACTAAAAGTTTGACGCAAAAAGCTCTACGCCTCTCGTCGAGGTGGCTTTATTTTGTCGCAAAATCAGGGGAGATGGGTAACTATGGGGGGTGTGAATGCAGCGTGTATATCACCACTGTTTTGCCACAGAAAGCTGACTTTGGTCAACAAAAATCTCTAGTGTAGATCAGGCCAGAGTCACATCCCTAACCCTAAAGGATGCAGCCCAAATCTTTCTTTCTCTCTGGACTTTTATTCACATTCCACCCAGAGCTTCAGTGACATCCTAATAAATGTACATTATTTGTGAGAATGGATTGATTTCTCTCTCATAGAAGGGAATGTATGTAAAAGTTTTGCAAAGGTTGTTTCTTTGCTTGGTGTTTCTGATATAATCATTTCTTCATAACCATTTCAATGTGTTATTGTCAGAGGTATTATAAAATAAGGAGACATTATCCTTCATCTTGTAGCTCTTTCTGAGCTGAATAAACTGAGTGGGTTTTTATTGATCCTTAGTTTGGAAAGCACTAAATTAACTGGGTATTGTAGAGCAGGAGGCCAAATTCTTACTAGCTGTAACTCCCTTGAAATCAATGGAGTTCCACCAGGCGTGGGATTGGCCCAGTGAGCCTGGACTTTAGTTGCCTGGGGTTTTTATGATTATTTTATGACCTTGTTCACAGACATGTTAAAAGTGTTATCGATAAATAACCAAGACCTGAGCTCTAGTTACCATCCTCTTGAGCTACTAGAGCGGGATTTCTTGAGTTTATCCTTCGCTCCTTGGATGCGTATGGGATGGGGTCAATGTGGATGCAGCATGCTGCTGATTACTGCTAAAATTATTATTGCTAATAATAATTAGTGCTAAAATGCAGAGCAAAGGGTACCTTGCATTGACTTTATAAGGGACATTAGGAACAAAATAAATCTGGGAAATATGGGATGGGGTGGAGAAAAGAAAATACAAAGTCTTTGAGGTGCCCTACTCCCACCATAGAATCATAGAAGATTAGGGTTCGAAGGGAGCTCAGGAGGTCATCTAGTCCAACCCCCTGATCAAAGCAGGGCCAACCCCAACCCAAAATAAATGCATCAGTACAGCTTGTGGAATCCGGGCCTAGATAATTTATAATACATGTTTTGATTTCTTCAATGGCCTGAGCCTGCAGTGGGCAAAATCAATCAGTCAAAATCACACAAAGGCATTATGCCTTTGTCCTCTTTGTAGTGTTGCTATGGCCGGCTCCACAGATGTTATACATCACACCCCAGAGGTGGCTGCATTTCAAGGGGAGCAAAATAACCCCTATTTATACGCAGGCAAGAAATTGCTGTGGCATATTCCAGGATGAAAAGCATTACAGAGCTGCAAGATCACGCATGATACAGATTCTGCTACTAAGTGGCAATCTTAAAGTGTGCTTGACATAACTAAAATTTCAGTCGCTCTTTAAATGAGTGTAGCATCAGAGACTATGAACCGGAGAAGCCACGTATTTCTCTTTGGCTCACATGACAAAATACCAAAGCCACGGCCCGATGTTGTGACTTTAGCACCATCACAGCTTAACGCATTGTCAGTGTGCAATGGGGATGTCACCTTACTTAGTCATGCAGTCACATCACATATTCACACAGTGTCTCCCGGTGACAAGTCACAACCTTGTGATGAAATGTCACGATGCTGAGAGACGCGAAATGCAGCCGGGACTGCTGAAATCTATTCTATTCCTTTCAGGTTCTTATACTATTGGCATCCTTGTGGTATCTACACGTCTAGACACTGGAATTCCAGGACATGGGAGGAGAACTCTAAAAATGAGAGTTCTCCTGCTGATGTTCTGTTCATGTTGGGGAAGGTATGTTATCTTAGACACCAATAAGGGACGTGAGGCCCCTCAGTAGCTGTCCTTTCGTGTGCACCATGTAATCATTTCTATTTATCCTCTGGATGTGCCGCTCATTTCCTGTTGCCTGTCATTCAACACAATGTGCCCCTTCAGGTCTGCAATTCTATTTCTCAGTGGTTTATTGCCATAATGGAGATTATTTTTTTTTCCTTCCACTCATTTCTTCCGCTAATGGCCCAACAGCTGGAGCAACCTGCGACCTTGCAGCACGCTGATGCTGTACTCAGATATGAACCAATTTGTACTTAAACCAATTTGCTTATAACCTAGGGGCACTATTGCCTCCAGCCTGGTAAACTGTTAAAGCCCATGATATCAGCGTTGTTTGCAAATGCATGTCTCACTCTGCCAGTGTCTGCTAACTACATACAGGTAGCGCTCTCCGCTTCGGGAAGAAGGAAAGAAAGGATTCGATCCAGTCAAATCCCTCAGCTATCTGTATTTGGCTGGGACCCCACAGTACTGATTAGCCAATGAAAAAAGGCCTGAGGGCAGAGTGGCACTAGGAGGTGAATAGTACGTTTTCAAACTGGGGTGCAGGGCTTCCCTTGTGCATCTCTCGGTGGTGGTAAAGGGAATCTCGCAGCTATGACTGAGTTGTGAACATGACAATTATATTGTATTTCCGTTTTAGTTCACTGCATCTAACTGAAATGTGAGGAAACAAGCTGGAAATCAAATAGAACTGGTACAATATGATACACTGAGAATGAACAGAAATAATTCTAAGCCAAGGGACCAGCAGGGGACTGAGAGAATGGAGCGTAACGGGGGACTGGCTGTTTGTTTCCTCATTCATTCTCTTTTATGATTTCATTTCTGTGAGTGTGGATTAAAAAGAGAATAATAATGCCAGTTACTGAATACTGTGGCTTCTCCACGCAGCGCTGCCGATGCATGCCACCATCCTCTCTTGCAGCAGCCCGGCCTTCCCTCGTTTTCTGTCCACAGAGACTGCGAAGCCTGCCAGGCCACAGCACTGGTTTGGAAAATGTGACAAAGGTCCCAGATGAGATGGCCAAACTCATCTTTGCTCGCGACCCAAATGGATTTGTACTTGCTCTGCGGGGAGCCCCGTTGCATTTGGGCTGGGGGTTCAGATTCCGGATTGAGCTGCAAAACTTGTTGGGATGGTGCGACATTGTGATGCACGATCAGAGGAGTCCAGGCTCTGGGGATGACAGCACATTGTTCAAGGGAAAGCCAAGCTCTTATTACAGCAGATCTTTGCAGTCAATGGAGCTATGCCAATTTACACCAGCGGAGGGTCTGGCCCAGGGCCTCAGAACACAAACAGAGATGGATTAGAAAGGTAAGGGCTCCAGTTCCACCTAACCCTCACACAGAAAGCTTTGACAGTGAACAGTGCCACTAGTGGAAGGTGACTCACTCCTGGAAATGAAATCTTTCCATTTAGCCACTGAGAACTGGCAATGCCACCTTCCCTCATGCCTCTCCCTTTCTATGTTTCATACCATGTATGGATCATCATGAGGTGGGGGGTTGGGGCAGGGAATAACTTGGTATCAGCTGAATCCGTTCAGCATAGTAAGCAAGATGTTCGGTAGGCCAGATCCCCCTCTTACTTGCACTGGTGTAAACAAGGAGTAACTCCACTGATGGCACAATAAAGCCTTCCTCTGTATCATCAGCCCCCTTATTCTATGGCTCAAACAGAACTTACGGGGTTGGTGCAGTAATTACTGAGTGAGGTTCCATGGCTTGTGATACAGGAGGTCAGATGAGATGATAGTAATGGTCTATTCTGGCCTTAAAATCTATTAATCCATCCATTCCCTCAGTCTGAAGATGGATTGGAAGCAGTGCAGAAAAAGACAATTTCACCATCAAACCCTGGAGACAACCAGATTATAATGACACCCACATGAGCCCACCAGGAGACTAATTTTCCCCTTAGTCAGTGTGGCAGAGAGTCCAGGGGGGTGTCAACAGTGTAAATGAAAGGAGAATTTAGCTTGATGTGTCCATACAGGGATGGGGGAAGAAAAGTTTAGCCTCATATCTGCCTTTCTGAGCATTTCTTCCTTGGTTTGCATCGGGTTTTTAACATCAGCTGCAGAGAGGTCGGGGGAGAAACCAGGGAAAGACAGAGGCAAGGGGGTGAGAAAGGGAAAGTAGAGATAGAGGCAAACACACACATTCCCTCACTCACACACCAACGGTGCAACAGCTGCTCACGATGCCGCAGTCCTGCAGAGTGCGACGCAGCGCCCCTGACTGGTAAATTGCCAGCTAGCACACACACAATCATCGGCATTTTAAGTAGCTTTCAAAATCCCTGTATGGATAATAATCAAGCAGGCTATAGCAGGCCAGGCCATCCCGCTGAGCTAACCACACATCTTGAGAGCTGTGTGGAGGGCGAGGAGGCAGAGCTAGGTACCTGGGAGCAGCTCAGGAAAGCAGTTATCTCTGCATCTCTCAATTGCCTGTGGTGTGCCACATTCTGCTTAAATAACAGCTTCGTCCCCACCAACCTCTTCAAACCCCCTTCTGAGGATCCAAGCATGAGCTCGCCCTTGCCGTGCTTGGGTAAAGGACTGTGGAGGGGCATGCCTCTGTTCACCCAGACATTCAGGGACATAGTTCAGCCTGTAGGCTTGTCATTCTGAGCAGCCATCCCCCGACCAATGCTATCTGCTATACATTCACAGCACTACGATGGGATGCTGGGCAGTGTTGCTTGCTCCATGCCAAGAATGGAAAGACTGACCTGTACCCTGTGCTATAACAGTTCCCCTGCCCCTTCCATTCCCAGAACCCAAAGAGACCTTCCCTACGTGCCATTCTGCTGATCTGCTGAATCAAGATGTGCGTGGCTTCTGTTTCCCAGCTCTGCCTCCCTCCACTCCCCTGTTTCAACGAGGAATGGAAGAATTACTTTAGATAGAATAAAAACCAACTGAACGTCTATCCCAAACGTATACCAAACCCCAGGGCTCAAACTCAGCCTGACCATGACCGTCTCCCAGAACTCAGACTAAAGACCCCGAGCTTTGAAAGATCTGAATAACTTAAACAAGGATGTAATTAGTCAGTTTCATGTTGCTTTGGGGCATTGGTCTAGATACGATTCACCAACAAGCTCTTGACCCTTTGCTGAATGGTAGCAGATTTGGGGCCATTGCAGGTCAGTTTCCCATTTGGATAAGGACTCTGGTGTGCAGGGTCAAGTATTTTCTTTGTCACTACTCCTGGCCAAGATAACAGACTCTGTGTACATTTTTTTTATACAAACGGAATACACAGACAGCAGGCAGGCAACTCCCTTCTTGCAGAAACCTTTGCCTTGTTACCAAAAAGCAGCTGCCTCAGCCCTGGTGCCTCGTGGACTCTTGTCCCAATCTGGGCTCCTCTTCCTGCCCCAACCCCTATGCTTTATATTTTGGGAAACCCGTCCTACTCAAAGCTCCTCACCTGGGGCCTTTGTGGCTTTCAAAGGTGAACCACAGCATCATCTACTTTTGTGCAGCTGCTTTGCAACACAAAGGAACCTCAGAAAAGTTGGAGTGGCCAGACAAAAGCACACCGCCCCCTTAGTGACTCTCCAAGCTGGGTCACCGCATGGCATCTTTCACTCTTTCTGTGGAGAATTGCAGCCTGGGTGCCTATACATCAGTGACCTCTGATGTGCCAGGCAGTGGCACCTTCCAGCGTCAAAATACCACTATGAAAGAGGCTGCTCCTGGAAGGAGAAAGCATGCAGGAATCTCATGACAGCTTCTCTCATGAGCCGTCCAGCCCCGTTCTATAGACTCACAAGGTTCAGAGAGTTTGGAGAACGTTCAGAGAGGCATTTCAATGCCTGCGTCCTTATCTGAACTGAGCAGCAGCTCACACAGCTGCCACAGGCTGAAAGAAACCTATTGGCAAGACACCCCTCTGTGAAAGGCTGCTGTTGTAGGCCAGCCTGGTTTTGTGAGCCCAAAGAGTGATCCCTCATGCTGCTGTCGACTCAAGGGCATCTTCTGCAGCACTCAGTGACACGACAGTTCTTTTAAAACCCGTCAATCCATCCCACTTGCCAAACAGATCCCACCCCCTGCCTGAAGCCTTCCTGCCTCCAACCCATCTCATTTCATGTCTCCCCAGGTCATTATCTGCCACATAATGAAACCCTGAATCCATTGTGTCCTGTCGTCCCAAATGAGTTCTGACAATCGCTGCAGAATTTCCCGGGGGAGGCAATCAGTGCATCCAGCTGCAGAAGTGACTGGGCTGTGGCTGCCTGGCAGTCTACGTATCTGGCCTCTATATTGTCAGCGCGTCTCCCTTTCAAACACACAAGGGATGCTCTTTTATTGGGAAGACTGATCCTTCTCAAGTCCTAGTCTCTGGCTCCACTCGTCTCTCACTCCAGAGGGAGGTACTCAGAGTCGTGGTCTGCTTCTAACACAGCTCCACTTCCTTTGTGGGGAATGGACACCTACTGTAGCCGAGAATCTGTGGGAGATCTACCTCCTGTGTCAGGCCCTTCTGTGGGGCATGCCGTTGTTAGGTCGCCTCTGTGTGGCCGAGGACTCGGCGAGCAGAGAAGGGCTGTGACGCCTTAGTACTGTGGTGGGAGGGTGATATTTTGCCTTTTCAGTGTCAGGATCCGGCTAATCCAGAGGCAAAGCAGAAAATACAACATGCCAAATATTGATCCCATTGAAGTAATGGGACCAGGATTTGACTAAGTGCATGTCATTCCTACAGACTCCATGCAGTTTACCAAACATATGTGCTCTCTCGCTACATGCCGATTTGACTTTCCCACCCTTGGTCCTTTTACATTTACTGACAGCGGAGCTGTGGTGTGTATATATAACCCCATTTCAAGGGCCACATGTATTCTTACCTTGGTGCTTTTAATATTTATACACCTACATGCAAACACGCTGTCACCACACATACGCATACTGTAGAACAAGATGCATTTAAAATACAATCAAGCTGACTGGTGGAGATCTGTCATTTAAACGATAGTAGAGCAGAGCTAGTTTCATGAAAGACCGTCAGGAGTCACTTTGCAAAGTTATGCTCTTGTTTGTCTGCCAAATTACACATACATAACTGTGCCCCTGCTTTGCAGGTATAAACACACATGCAACCCCTTTAAGCAGCTTGACACTACAGAGAGCAATGGGTTTCGCAGGTACAACTTTGGATACTTGGGCCCATGCAATTGTTGGAATATTTAAAGGGTGCTGGCATTTAAGAATTTGTAGCAGGTATTTGCAGCTGAAAATGCAGACTCAAGTATATATGTGTGCACAGTTCTGTGTAGGCACAAATACACATGCATATTTTCATAGACTTTAAGGTCAGAAGGGACCATTATGATCATCTAGTCTGAGCTCAGGCACAACACCGGCCCCAGAACCTCACCCACCTATCCCTGTAATAGACCCCTAACCTATGACTGAGGTACTGAAGTCCTCAAATCATTGTTTAAAGACTTCAAGGTATAGAGACTCCACCGGCAATACACAGGGAGACTGGGTAGAAGCCCAAATGAAAATTAATTTACCTCTAGACCAAATTTTCAACCCCAGCCTTGGAATCTACAATCCACTTTTTCAGATTGGATCTGGCAAAAGTGACCACATGCCCATATGTGCACTCCAAACTCATTCTACACACAGACAGGTCACCTGGGCACCCAATTGCATGATTCACATGTGCTGTGAGGTGTTTCACGTGTATTATGTGGGTATGTATTCTCTTTTGCAGATGATTTCAGTTTCATGTTCAAAAGTGGGTGTGCAAAATCCAAGGTCAGCTTGAAGATTGGTGTAACTTTGGACTCTAGTCACAAAACTTGGCATATATTTCAACATGGGCGAAATCCAGACATGACGTAAATGGTGCGACTCCACTTAATGCAATAGAGTTGTCTACTTACAGCAAGTCTGACTTTGGTCCAATATATTTTAAGGTCTACACTTATAAAATAGAAATCTCCATAGCTGTAGGCCCAAATTTGTGTCAGCAGTGAATTTGGGGCACGTTGTGGTTAGGTGATGTCTGCCTTCTTTGCAGACACTGAGAACTGAACTAAAAAGCAAGGCTGTATAACTTGGGGCTGTGCAGACTCATACTTTGTGCTCCAAAGGTCACCGGTTCAATCCCTGATGTTTGCCCGCACATAGCAGATGTTCCTCTGGAATTTGAACTGCCGTAGGCCTCAGCTGCTGGAAATGGCTGGCCAGTGTGTTCCACATCCCCTATTCACAGACGATGTGAATTGTTATAGCCTCTGCTGTAGGTGGCAGCCAGTACTCGGGCTTTGATCACGGATTTCCAAAGTTAAAAGCATGAGTCTCTCCAACTTGAACTAAAAAGAGAGGGACTGTAACAGACTCCCATCCAACCTGCATAACACACCCCGAGCAGTGGGTGACACCTACAAAACCATTCACTGAGGGCTGGTCTGCTCTTAACATTCAGGTTGACTGAGGGTCATTCCTGACTGACAAAGCTTATGCCAACCTAACCCCCAGTGTGAATGCAGCTATGGCAACAGAAGAATGATTTCATCAACCTAGCCACCATCGTTTGGGGAAATGATGATGCTACATCAACCAAAAACCCGACATCAGCCCCCCTCGTCAGGGTAGGCTGCATCTGTTGTGAGGTTATGTTGGCACAGCCTATTTAGGGTAGGCATACTCTTAGATGTCTAATCACCTGATCTGTAGGTGCAGTCAGTACTCCGGTATCTCAGTGTGTAACTGCCCATGCAAATAAATGCAGCCATAATTTTGCACTTACATTTCACTGCAGGTGCCTATTATAGTGTTTAATGACCTCTTGTCATTTAAATACAGTATTTACAGGTGCAATCCTCTATGGTGTTTGATGCTTAAGTGCTATAAATGATGCCCACAAGTAATTGAGGGGGTGATCCTGAAAACTGGACCTCGTTTCTTTCTCCCTCTCTCTGTCTAGTCATATTCTGTATGGGCCACACGGGAACGTAGGTCATGTATTTTGTTTCCTGGGCTTGCCGGGGTCAGAAATGCTGTCAAAATACCTAGAGGTGAGAGCCCTTCATGTTGTTCTTTAGTGACCCCTGTGGTGAGTGCATGGAGCAGCATGTATGGACTCCAGAAGGATTCCAATCCAGTTTTTCTCTGCAGGGTTCTACAGCCAAACAGCAAACATACTAAGCGTGCAGCAACTTCCCCAAAAGGGCCTTCTTTTTGGAGTTTACCCGCCCTACACATACCCACATCATATCATTTGAAAGCTTATTTAATGTATGTTTAGATACGGTATGAACTGGAGCTGTCAGGTAATGCCATAAGCCTGGCGGCAAGGCAAAACAAAGGTACCCAGAATGAGAAAGTGTCCTTTTTTTGCCTGGTTTCAGAAACACTGCCCCATGACTAGGACTACAGTTTTTACTGTTTAAGTTAATTTCAACAACTAAAGGTAGTGGTATTGGTCAAAGCTACCAAATGACAATGTATTAAAAGATTGTTATTGGTTTTGCCTGGGCAAGTATCTTTTTTTCAGAAATGATGTAGCTGTTTAGCATGTGGCAAAAATGGTGAATATCAACATATTGCAATAGGCTAACATGAAAAGTTTTCACATCACATATTCTTAAATGATGAAGTGTGTCACAAGTGATTATAATAGTTTTCTCTCTATATTTTTTTTCATTTAAGATTTGCTGACCATATCAGTCCCACACTAAGAGTGTGCATCTGAGAAAGGATGGACTACAGCCAGAAGCCCCCTGTTGGAGGCCGCAGGGTACTACCACACCCTGTCCCAGAAGTCCTCTCATTGGCCTGGAGTGGCTATGGGGAAGCAGCCAATCAGAGCCCAGGAGTGCCATATAAAAGGAGCTGCAGAGCCAGAGTCAGATAGTTGTTGCCTGGAGCTGGAGGAACGAGGACTTTGTTCCCAGTTGGCTGAAGGAGCAGCAGGACCACAGACAGATCAGTTGCTGGCAAGGACCAGGAGAGTCAGAAGAATCTTCTGGCTGACTGCTGAGCCTGAATACAAGACTTCAGGCCTAAGGTAAGGGTGAAGCATTCAAGAAGGTGCTGGGGCCCTGGGGAAGTGGCTCATTTAATTAATTAATTAAATAAATTAAAGGGAGACAGCAGGAGGCTGCTATTCATATGGTCCCTGGTCTGGGACCTGCAGAAGTGGGCGGGCCTTGGTCTCCCCAGTTAGCCACTGGGGAAGTGCCCTGGATATTGAACTGGGATATACCCCTGGAAGGGCAACTGCATTGTTTAGTGGCCCAGCTGGAGATCTGGGGCTAGAAAGGGTGAAAGCTCTGGGGGTACAGCCCCATACCAGGCCTGGGACTATTTAAAGACTGAGCCTGGGGAGGACTACAGAGATACCAATGGAGGGGTACTGGGATAGGCCCCCATTGCACTTTATACCCCAGAGGGGGTCTGGTTTGTTTCATAGACAGACTGGGTATGTGTGACTCAGCCCTCTGAAAGCCCACTTGAGAAACCACGGACTGAGTGAGGTGACTTTGAGTGAGAGCCAAGGGGCACTCATGAGATGTGGGTGCCACCCCATTACAGCACCAATAGTAGTAAATTATGTGCCCATAATTTGTACTGCATAGTTGGTAGATATAAATGTACGTGAGCTCTGATGCAACCCCTCTGCTTCAGCCACCCTCTAGCTCACAAATGATTCAAAGACCCTCTGGTTTAGCAGTCGCCAGTGCAGTTTATTTACTGTGTGTTTTGTGCTTCCATTACTCTCATATAGGACTTGCATCCTCTGGGATTTCTCTGCTCCCTATGAGACAGGTAGAGCCTCTTTACTCTCCTGGGCCACTTATTTCCTTTCTCTGGCTGGCATATAAGCCCTACTTAGTCAGCCTGGCAGCTGCCTCCTTCCACTAATCAGGTACAAACAATCTCTCAGCCCAGTTAGGCGGACAACTGTTTCCCATTCCCTAATCAGGAACAGCTCCTCCAAACCAACTCTAGTGCACCTTAGTTGGGGCTGGTGTGACAGAGGATTGGCTAGGGAGTTACTGTCACGCGGGCTGCATTAGATGGGGGGGGCATTTGTGTTATTTGACCTTAATATGTCAAAATCATAGTGATTCATGTAAGACATACCATGTCAGGTACTGTTAGAAAGGTTATGATATGCTGAATAAGATGATAATATTTGGGTTCATGTGTAATATGTGTAAGGAAAGTTATGGAGATCTTTGATATCCCTGTATTTCAAACTGTGCTGTGGAAGACACACCCCAGACAGAGAGGCGGCAGGACAATAGCTTGCTTAATAGCCCATTCAAGGCCTTATCAGAAGCCAGAGGCCCCGGAAGAAACTAAAGGCATACCTGAAGAGTTACCAGGATTGGCCCATGTGACTATGGACTTCATTTTGGTTCCAGTAAAGTTCCACAAGCCACATGGCCAGTGACAGAGGGTATATAAGATCAAACCACAGAAACCATTTTGTCTTTTGTCTTGTTCGTTGTTCCTGTCCAGCTGCGGACACACCTCTGGATTAACACACTTTGCAACTGAACTAAAGGACTTAGACCCATCCAGGTACTGGATGTAAACCAGAGGAACTATACAAGCCTGCAACTCCACAATTGTTCTAGAAACCTGATGTATATGGACTTTTAAATCATCTGTATGTATCTGATTGCTTTAAGCCTTTAACACTTCTCTTATTGTTTGTTTTTCTTTTACTAATAAACCTTTAGTTTTAGTTACTAAAGGATTGGCTGGCAGCATGGTATTTTGGGTAAGATCCAGACTTATAGTGAACTGGTACTGTGGCTGATCCTTTGGGATCAGAGGGAATCTTTTAGTAAAGAGCACAGAGTTAAAGCAACTGGTCTCTTTGCTGGACCTGGTGTCAGTTTGGGGAGCCAGAGACTGAAATGCAGTAAAGGGGGCTGTGTGTATTTGCACAGTGGCTTCTTGATAACCAGAGTGGGGGAATCAGAAGCACTGTTTGTGGCTGGTTGGGAAGTCTGACTGTGGTGTCACCCACCAGTGTTGGGAGAATTTGCTCTCCTTTTGCAGCCTGCCCTGACCCTGGCATTATCAGTGGGCTACCCTGGGCACGGACGGGTTACAGTTACCACCTAGCACTCTTTCACACGAATGTAATGCTTCTCCATTTCTAACCTTTTGTGCATACAATGTAGCATCCAATATCTGCCTTGTGGAAAGTTTTTTTTAATTTGCAATTGCCTGTGCATGCGGTACTAGCTTTGGAGATATTCTAGAAACTAGCTTTTGAATTCAGTGATACTTATGCACCGGTAAGAATTAGTATTAGAGAGGACAGCACACAGCTTCATATTGTGAGTATGCAAAAGCTACAAGAGAGAGATTTGGCCTAAGAAGTAGTGAAGACATAGCCCACAAACAAGGCCTTGCCTCTCCATTGAACAGGGCTGAAGAGCATGCTATAGTTCTTACCAACCACGTTGGCAACCATATGACAAACTTATTCAACATTGAATCACATCCAGAGATGCTTATGAACAAATCTACTGGATTGTTTGTAACATCAGATGTACGAGAGTCTCTACTGAAAATAGCAGATGCTGGTGAGGCATGCACTTGATTATGATGAGACATGTAGTTTCTTACAGTCCAATCAAGAAATCTGGCATCAAAATATCTGCTGATATGGCCAAGACCAAATTTAAGTCTGGCAAGGGAGGGAAGATGACAGCAGCTATCAATCCAGAAATTGTTTTATGTACAGCCCTGTCCTTAGCAAGATGCAGAGATGATGTTTCAATGGCAACTGTTCTTAGTCACTTTCACATTCGCTGGGGTACAATCTGGACTGTTGAATAGCAGTGAACCCCCTAATTCTCTAGCCTGAGGTGCCTTTTACACTGCTTTGCTGTCAGAACAGCCATTCTAGGCCTGCTCATGCAGCCTTCAGCGTGCAACTTCACTCCCAGCTAAATACATGAGCACTATGACTGGTCACTCTGAATTACATCCAGGGCAACACGCACAAGCTGTGTAGTCCCAGCCTTGTTTCCCTGGAAATGTGTCTTGTATTACTCAGTATCCTTCTGAACAATGTAAGCTCATAGGAAGTCCATCATTTTATCAAAGGAAAATGATAAACCCACTAGCCTTATTATCCCGAAATGAGTTTCCCACACCACGTTTTAAGATAAAACAATAACATAAGTGTATTAGCTACAGAAAGATAGTACCTCTGCCGACTCCCCTTAGCTCAGTTTTGAGAGTCTGATGTCATGAGCAGAGAGATGGGAGGAGGAGAGGTGAAGTCAAGTGTTTTCCTCCCACTTTATAATTCAATAAAGTTGTGCTAGAAACATCCTTGCTGTGGCATGGTGGCATGCAGTCCCTTGTGGAGGTGAGGTTTGAATCATCCCTGTGATGAAATGTAAACTTCTTATTTACACCTCCCCCTCTGCTGGAGGACAGTTGATAACACCTGTTTGGGTGTTAATGTGTCTTTGTGAAAAACTGGTTTGTGAGTGTTACCCAGAATTGCAACACTGTTCAGTAATAGCCATACAGTAGAATCTTCTAACTTTGCACGTAGTGTCACTACACATTTTAACAGGATAGAGACTTTCAGCATTATGACTTTTCAAATGATACCTCATGGGGTGTACTTTGTACAAAATTTATCATAGAGTTATAAAAATGGACCATAATAGTATAGACTGCCACAGTGACCCAACTGGCTCTGTGCCTATCTCCCTCTTTCATGCTGATGGAACAATGAGAAGAACAGACAAAACTGAATTAAAGTGTCAGCTGGACGCTCAAGCTAAACAAATCCATGTGCTAAAAGCATGCAACAAAGAAACCACAGTGTACTCAGAGCTGCCATGACTGTCATGCAAATGATGTCTAGAGACAAGCTCTCCACATTCATTGATTTGGCTGCTGAGTACTTGAAGCAGGGCCTAAAAGGATTTGACAAAGCTAATTCTGTAATCAGTCTTTTGACAAAGGAACCTGCGAAAACAGCAGAAAGACAGAGCCGGACAGGACCTAAGATAGTACGTAAGATATACCAAGTGACTGGTGGATGCCCTGTGCGGCCATGAAAAGAAGTTTCTTGTCAAATTCCTGAAGAGATGGTTCAAAATGCACCTGACAGTGTGAAAACACATGCACCACAAAACCTCTTCCTTGGTAGAGGCTGTTCCAGTGGTGAAGTAACAACATCCACCACCAGCAGAGGGGTTGAAGAAGCTAAGGCAATGAAGACTGTGGTAACCCAGGCATTCTCTTCACAGACATCAGTGATGAACAAAATGATGATAATGTTAACTAGAAACGTCCCCGGCACTACTACATTTCAGTGCTACCGGTGCAAATGTATCATTGGCGTTTGTTTTACCCTGATTGTTGTTGTGGTGCTTTGAGGTTACGCAGAAATCCAATTTGATGTTTTGAAATAATACACAGCCATTAAACTACCAGAAGTGAATGCAAACACATCAAGGTGGTCAGTCTCACATGCTGATGGTATCATTGTTCATCCCCATTTCCATGGTAACTGCACCACTTGACAGTTCCACAACATAGCTCATGTTAAAGACCACATAATAAGCTTTCAAATGATGTGTAGAGAGGGTACATTAAGTTGACCAAACTGGTGATGTCTGCCACTCGCCTATACCACAGACTCTGAGGCAGAGTGAATTTTGCTTACCTATCTAGGTGGCACGCAGGTGAAGTCAAACAGCTGCACTGAGCCCCCTTTAGGGGGACCTTTGGAGGCGAACCACATGGTAGTTTCTGCTGCCAGCCAGTTCCTTGCAGATGGAGCGAGCAAATAAGAATGTGCATATTTACATTATACATGCAGATTAGTTCCGTACAGGCTGTCCCTGAAACACCCTCCAAAGGGAGTGATGGGGAGAATGCAAAGGAGTTGAGACCAGGGCAAGCACATGATTGCTCAATTGTCTGTCTGTTTCTCACACACACACTCTTAAAGAATACCTACTTACAGCCAATTAACTCTTTCTAATGCTCTGAGAAAAAAGGAGAAATGTTGGTGGCTGGCCCTCTCCAGCTGAGAGCAGGGAGTTATACATTTGTCCCCATCTCCTATAGGTTGGCTCAGGAACTGTGGCTGAATTCCACAAACAGGAGAAACTTCTAGGGCTGGATTCATTATTGCATTGCTTCAGCTTTACTCCGCTCTGCGTTGAATTCAATGGCTTTACCCTTCGGTAGAACAGCAGCAGCACAGTGGTGATCCATGCCCTGGTATACTCATGGCTGCATTGCATACAGGGATAGAGTCTGCTCTTACATGCATAGGTGTAAATCAGGAGTAACTCCCCTGAAGACAACGGCATTAAACCAGTGTAAAATTGGTTTGAGGGAGATCATATGGAGGCGGCCTCAGACTCCAGCTAATCAGAGAGCATCATATGGCTCACAATGAAATACAACTGAGACATTTTGGAACAAACACAGAAAAAGGATGAGAACATCCATTTAGATTCCCCTTTTCTCTCTGACCTATTGAGCACTGGATCTTGCCCCATGCATATTGTTCCCTTGGGCATTTGCTCTTCTGGCCCCTAGGTAAGTCAGTCAGTAATCCTCACAACCAAACACCTAGCTGATGCCCCACTTTCTCTTCCTCCCACCCCCCCAGCTCAGCATCGTATGCCCCATTTCTCTCCAGGATTTCCTTACTCTGGCTTCTGCCAGCCCTTCTGACAGATGTTCTGCTCATGGACACTGTATCATTTTTATATAGCAGCAGCCTCACTCAATTTTTCAAGCCTTTGTGACAGGGTCAGGCCAGACGGCTATGCAAGGGTGCTGGAAGGCATATATATTAGCCCCAGGCTCAGCAAAGCCCTGTTCCTTGGGTGATTCGGCTGGGGCTGATTAGGCAATTAGGCTACCTGGGGCTGCTTAACTAATTAGGCCACCTGGGGCTGTTTAGGCCATTAGGACACCTGGGGCCAATCAAGGAGCCCCGCCCC
>ML675644.1:10905215-10940052 GCA_007922155.1 Mesoclemmys tuberculata | reverse complement strand
AAGCCTTCAGTTCAGGCAGGCAGCTGTGGAGTGAGGAGTCTGGAGTAAGGAGGTGTGGAGTTTGGAGAGTAGAGGTTGGAGTTTACAGTTTACTGATTGGAGTTTGCAGTTCGAAAACCTGCAGATTGGAGTTGGCAGTCTGCAGTTTGCAGCCTGCAATCTGCAGAAGCTTGGAGTTCCTACGGTTGCATCCACAACACCGGAGGCAGAGGACCCAGGTGGGGAAGCAGGGAGCGGACCACGGACTGACCCAAAGGGAAGGTAGCAGGACTCAGGGGAAGAGCAGGCCCCATCTCCTCCCCACCCCTCCGGCTCACCTTCCCCCAGCTGCACCACCGGCTGGGCCGGAAGAACGCAGGACCCACGGGGCGGAGTACATCTACCTCCCCCCCCCCTACCCTGTTACACCTTGTACAGAACTTTTAGCACTCCAAGTAGCACAGCTGGATTCCTGCATGACCAGGTCCTGGAACCTGGAGGTCCTGACCCCAAGGTGGGACAAAACTGTTGTATGGGCCAAGCTTTCTTATAAAATAGCTTTGATGCTAATCCTTTGGGCTAAAGATAACCTTTCCCAGCATAACTAGCAGCGATTAATGAAGTTTACCAGATACATGGCGTCGGGGAATCTGAGAGATTCATAAGAACATAGACCTTCAGGTTTCTTAAATGTGCTGTTAGGCAGTTTATGTTTATGGAATGTAAATACCTTAAACTTTTAGCCATGTCTGAAAACAAACAGATGATTATGTATTACCGAACTGAGTAGGTGGGGCGGTTGGAAGAAAATTGTCCATGGATTCTGGGATGGCGCACAAAGCATTCTGGTAGAAAAATGGTGGTGGTATCTAGAGGCTGTGGAGAGGGAAAAAACGAGTTTTTTGGAGCCTGGTTCTCAGCCGCCCCACCCCTCCTTGCTTGGTTTTTAATGGTCCTATTATGGTGTTAGCATAGGCAGTGGAACACGTGAACTGATTCAGACTCCCGCTGCACCAGCACATGATCAGCCCTCCCTCCCTATTCGAGTCTGTGCATCTGCAGTCTCTAGTTCAGTGGTGCTTCAGCGTAGCTAGTCTAGTCTATGTAGGTCATTATATACCACCCTTATCTCTTTAGTATCTGAACAGCTTTGTTCTCGCTCCCGAGGGAGAGAATTGTGTGTGCCTGTCGTGTGTTGTTTTTGTTTGGAGGGCTTTCTTTTAAAAAACGTCCATGCTGTTCCATGTGCGTTAGAGAAAGCAGGTGGAAGAAGTGCACCGCATGCTTGGAATCAGAAACTGATGAGATTTATGATAGGCCTTAGTTCCTTTGAATGTGCATTCCACAAATCCAAAATTGGCCTCCAAGATAGTTGACTCCTGCACAGATGAGCCAGTCCGACTGTTAGAGATTAAAGTTAAAGCGTTAGTTAAAAATAAATAAATCTGTTTAAGATCTCAGATCCATCCTGGAATTTATGTGCAGACTTAAAACTAGCAAATTACATTTACATTTTTAAAGCGAGCTGTTTGGAAATCCATCTCTCGTTCAATTACTTGACAAGTCCCGAAGTTCAGGGCTCTGCATTTCCCGAGCAAGAACTAATTCCTTTCCACATAGCTTGCGCCTACAGAATTGCTCGTTCCAGTAACCCCCTTCCCTGTTGATGAAAACAAGCAACATTTATGGAAATGCATAATAAAAAATGTCCACCCTTCACATTGCATTTTTCCTTGCATATTTTATTTTTACTGTACTGTAGATAAATAAAGAGGAAAAAAATAACTTCATGGGAACCGGAGAGTGGCAAGTGTTCTATCAGATAACAGAAGCAAGCTGTGTTCTATTACCAGGCACTCAAGACACATGAATCCTTCATTTCTTTTTATAAATTAAAAAATTCTGAACAATGAATTCTCCCTTGCATCCCTCTTATCTCCATTTGCACATCTAAATAACAAATGTTAATAAGAACCTAATTCACTTGAACATACCTCAGTTATCGCCAGAACCTGAAATGGAAGGTGACTTACAGTTGGGTAAAATCCCAGGTTATTGATGTGTGTGCCTCTTGCTTTACAGAAGCTTTCTTCTGTGCTGTGGATCCAGTCTGTTGTTTTCAGGTTAGGTTCAGATTTCACCTGGCCCTGTATGCTATGTGGGCTTCATAGGTACAATCAATTAGACTTAAAACTGTACCATTCGCCCCTGCATTATGGCTCCTTTACTCTTGTGTTCTAAAACTCTGTAATATAGCCTGACCCCACTACATTCTGTACTCCAAAGTTGGTACCAGAGAGTTCACCCTATGGGCCAATTCCCAGAATGGCAAATAAAGGCTTAAATAAGCCATGGCTTGTCAAAGTTAACCAAATGAACTAATGGATCGATGCCACAGTTCATTGCATGTAAAGGGAGCTCCCTAAGCATGAGTGAGGGTAACAGATAATCACATTTAGAGCATCTTAAATGTAGCTCTGGATTCATTTTGTTCAAAACCGGAGGAAAACAGCAAAGTCAATACAGCACAGATTACCGCCTCTGCATGTAAGTGCTTCAAACAGAAACTTCAAAGGAGTGCTAAAGTGTCTCTGATTACCTTTAAAAAGAGTCCAACCATCTCGAGTCCAAGATAAAGGAAATATACCCCGGTCGTGTCACGTATTTCTCAGTGAAGAAGTTATACAGGAGAGTAATATCTAGACCATCCCTGACAGGTGTTTGTCTAACCTGCTCTTAAAAATCTTCAATGATGGAGATTCCACAACCTCCGTAAGCAATTTATTCCAGTGATTAATCACCCTGATAGTTAGGAAGTTTTTCCTAATGTTCAACCTAAATTGCCCTTGCTGCAGTTTAAGCCCATTGCTTCTTGTCCTGTCCTCAGAGGTCAAGAAGAACAATTTTTCTCCCTCCTCCTTGTACTTTGAAAGCTGTTACCATGTCCCCTATCAGTCTTCTCTTCTCCAGGCTAAACAAACCCAGTTCTTCAGTCTTGCCTCATAGGTAAGGTTTCTAGACCTTTAATCATTTTTGTTGCTCTTCTCTGGACTTTCTCCAATTTGCGCACATTTCCTGAAATGTGGCGCCCAGAACTGGACACAATACTCCAGTTAAGGCCTAATCAGCGTGCAGTAGAGTGGAAGAATTACTGCTCGTGTCTTACTTAGAACCCTCCTGCTAATACATCTTAGAATCATGCTCCCTTTTTTTGCAACAGCTTTACACTGTTGAATCATATTTAGCTTGTGGTCCACTATGACCGCCAGATCCTTTTCCACAGTACTCCTTCCTAGCCGGTCATTTCCTATTTTATACGTGTGCAACTGATTGTTCCTTCCTAAGTGCAGTACTTTGCATTTGTCCTTATTGAATTTCATCCTATTTACCTCAGACCAATTCTCCAGTTTGTCCAGATCATTCTGAACTATAATCTTATCCTCCAAAGCACTTGCAACCCCTCCCATCTTGGTATCATCTGCAAACTTAATAAGTGTACTCTCTGTGCCATTATCTAAATCACTGATGAAATGATCTGTCCTTTGTCAGCTCATCTTTTCAAGACAGCATCTGCCTGTCCTGGAGGGATATGTAGTAGCCTGTATAGCTGGGAATCCAGTGCGAATTCTGAAACTAAGATAACGTGCCTTCTCTCTTTTCTCCATATTTCTTTTACCACGTCTTTACCGGATTTGTCCTCCCTCTGCTCCTGTAAAGTCATTTGCCCCAATTTACAGGTTGGTTTTCGTTTGTTTAAACTGCATTTTTCACAAACTGCTTCTGGTGGAGGTGCTGAAATACCATCACAGAAGTTCCCTCTTCACTGAGCTGTTTCACCCTCCCACCACAGCAGCTCCACCAGTGCTGGAAATGTGGGGGAAATGCCAGCAGATCCTTAATTAACTGAATTGACCAGGACATCTGGTTTCCACCTCCAGCACCTCAATACCTCCTAGCACCAAATCAGTGCTTCCCCAGGGCCAGATCATGATGCCCTTGTTCAGGGTCAAATGCACCTTACACTGTGAATAGTCCCACTGAAGTCAGGTGCTATTCACTATGCAAATGGTTACCACAACCTGGCCGTCAGGGAGGAGACCCCCCCCATAAAGTCATAGGTACCACTTCCTGTTGCACCTAAACATTCCTGGGCAAGCTCTTATCGACCAATCAAGCCAGACTTGCCCTGCTTAGCAATTAAGAGCTGAAGGGACCACAGCACAAGGTGGCAGGCCTGCTGGCACCCGACAAAAAATCACAACAGGCTACAGGAGAGAACGCATTAAAAGAAAGACAACATATGCAGTAGGATGGTGTGTCCTTGACCGAAGGACATATCAAAGACTGCTCTAGTGATTTACTCTTTGACAGGCTGACATCTGTGTGATTCATGGAGCTAATCAATTAGGAGACACATTCCCACTCACCCAACCCCTTTTCTTTTAACAGCTTCTTGCCGGGAGATCTGCAGAACTGCATGGCATGGGATTCAAACCATGCTGTCAAAGCTGCCATAATCGATGGAAATGGTGGTAGATGTGGACGCTGCTCTGGGACAAAGGACACCATAACTGCCCTTTTCTCTTTTCTCTCTTTCCCCTTTCTCTTTCACACACAGTATTCTCATGCACTCATATACACTCTCCTTGTACATATATATGCACACACTTTCATTTGCATACATACACTCCACTCACATGGGTATACACACACTCCCATGTGAGAGGCGCGCACACACACACACTCGCCCTCTAGCCCACGTACATACCCACAGGTGCGTGCGTGCGTGCGCGCGCGCATGCACGTGCAGACACACACACATATCATGTATACATGTGTGCACACACTCTTGCACAAAAGCCACACCCCTCACCAACACCCTCTCAAGCACATACAAAACCCCCTCACATTCACACCCCCCCCAGGCATATATACATAGGTGAATTTCCTCTCTGTCAAAGGATGTTCTGCTGACTGCTAATCTCAAGAAATTCAGTAAACAGCCCTCTGATTTATCTGCTCCCTTTCCAGCTTCCAAGCTTCATGTTGTACAAAGAACTTGAAGCTGTTTCATTTTAACTCCCACACATCGATGGGGACAACAAAAACAGCTGATCACTCATGACATTCTTGTGAACAGGGTCCATGAGCCAGCCATTCTCTTCCCTCTCAAGGTAACATGTTGGCCAGATTTACCATGTAATGGCTGAGTAATTACTAGTGAGGGGTGAATCCTGGATGGTTCGGAAGCTGGGAAATGTACCGTGACACAGTTCTGGGACTGACAGCCCCAGCTGGCCAAGTGGTCTGGAAAGCAGCTTGTTTCACAGTGGCTCCCTCTTCCCTCCTTGACAAGCCCAGGGAAGCTGTTATGCAGGCACAAGGAGAATAAAGGAGGTGTGAGGGGTTTGGGGGAATAAAATATCCCAGGAGATAGACTTAGGAATGGACATTTATCAACAAACCAGGACTAAAGTCTCCTGTGGGACACCTGTGGCTGCTGACTGGATCCCCTGTCACAGCCAGAGGTGCAGCAAACCCAGTTTGCTTCTGAATGCCATACCAAAATTTCCTTGTGGCCCCATCAGTTTCTGTGGCATTTTTAACTTTCGCTGAATACAATGTCAGTAAAACCCAGATCCACAACCGTATTTAGGCTCCTAATTTCTATTGATTTCAATGGACGTGAGGAGCCTAAATACCATTTGTGAAACTGGGCCTAAGCTTCTGGCCTTTGTGGTTGCAGCAGTCCATCATTGTGGTGCTCTGTGACTCTATCCAAGATGGCCTAAACCAGTAGGATGGGCTGATTCTGAACCTCACATGGGTGCAAATCAGAAGAAACTCCATTGACATAGAATCATAGAATATTAGAGTTGGAAGGGACCTCAGGAGGTGTCTAGTCCAACCCCCTGCTCAAAGCAGGACTATCCTCAGCTAAATCATCCCAGAATGGGTTTTGTCAAGCCTCAGCTTAAAAACCTCTAAAGATGGAGATGCCACCACCTCCCTAGGTAACCCATTCCAGTGCTTCACTGCTCTCCTAGTGAAAATTTTTTTCCTAATGTCCAGTCTAGACCTCCCCTACTGCAACTTGAGACCATTGCTCCTTGTTCTGTCATCTGCCACTACTGAAAACAGCCTAGCTCCATCCTCCCTGGAACCCCCCTGTCAGGTAGTTAAAGGCTGCTATCAAATCCCCCCTCATTCTTCTCTTCCGCAGACTAAACAGGCCTAGTTCTTTCAGCTTCTCCTCATAAGTCTTGTGCTCCAGCCCCCTAATCATTTTTGTTGCCCACCGCTGGACTCTCCAACTTGTCCACATTCTTTTTGTAGTGGGGGGCCCAAAACTGGACACAATACTCCAAATGCAGCCTCACCAATGCCGAATAGAGGGGAATAATCAGTTCCCGCAATCTGCTGGCAACGCTCATACTAATGCAGCCCAATATGCCATTAGCCTTCTTGGCAACCAGGGCACACTGCTGACTCATATCCAGCTTCTTATCCACTGTAACACCCAGATCCTTTTTTGCAGAACTGCTGCCTAGCTCGTCGGTCCCCAGTCTGTAGCCGTGCATGGGATTCTTCCGTCCTAAGTGCAGGACTCTGCACTTGTCCTTGTTGAACCTCATCAGATTTCTTTTGGCCCAATCCTCCAATTTGTTTAGGTCCTTCTGTATCCTGTCCCTCCCTTCCAGGGTATCTACCACTTCCCCTAGCTTAGTGTCATCTGCAAACTTGCTGAGGGTGCAATCTGCCCCCTCTTCCAGATCATTAATGAAGATGTTGAACAAAACTGGCCCCGGGACCGACCCCTGGGGCACTCCACTTGTGACCGGCTGCCAGCTAGACATGGACCATTGATCACTACTTGTTGAGCCCTTTGCTCTAGCCAGTTCTCTATCCATTTTATAGTCCATTCATCCAACCCATACTTTTTTAACTTGCTGATAAGAATACTGTGGGAGACCGTATCAAAAGCTTTGCTAAAGTCAAGGTATATCACGTCCACCGCTTTCCCCTCATCCACATAACCAGTCACCTCTTCATAGAAAGCAATCGGGTTGGTCAGGCATGACTTTCCCTAGGTGACATCAACGGAGCTGCCTCGGTGTAAAGCCATGGTGCGAGTAGAATGGGATTTCATGGCGTTAAGGAGCATAGTGAGCTTTCTCTTATTTGTCTAACAAGGACCTGGTTGCTCTGGAGAACAGTGACTTGTCAGTTTGATCTGGGTGAAATTCCATCAGATCCCGCTGCTTTTCATGGCAAAATTCCCCCAGGCAAACTAGTTGAATTTTCACCAATTCAGCCTCAGGCATGAATTTGTGGAGTTCAAAGTGGAGACAGCATCAGATGTCAAAGTGTGTGCAGGAAGGGGGGGAGCGGGAGGGGAGAGACAGTGGGGGTGATTTTTCTCCAGCTGAGAACTGCCCTTTTAATTTTCATGAAAAGGATTTGAAGCTAGAACAAAAAAAATGCTCCACTTTCTTTTTCCTTTCTCATCAATAAGAGTTTTTGTACATTGTTCTAATCTCAGATGCAGTTAGTTTTTTGGGTAACCTCTCCTGCTCTCCTCAGAATCCTTCTAGATTTAATCCAGATTAGATTTTTTTCAGGAGTAGGTCTTATTTATTCCGCCTTTGACTTGAAAACAGCAGTTTCCCCCTGTTTTCCTCTGTTGGTTTAAATTCATTACCTGTTGCTGTTACTCCACTTTGAGGTATTCTGTAGGGTTAGTTATTCTACGTTCCATCCACACTGTAGCTCATTAAAACTTTGCTTCACTCCAGCTTTCTCATTACAAAAGGCAGAAAGCTTAGCATCTGGGAACACAGTTATAACTTATAATGAGGGCAAAATGTATAGCTCAGAAATGATTTCTAATAGCTCATTAGTAAAATTGACTAGTTAGACACCACTGTTGTTCCCTCGTTCCAGCTAAAGATCTGAGTGCCAGCCCCTTCCTAGAGTGATGCAGAGGTTAGCAAACATTTAGTCTTCAAAATCAAGGCAAGGTTGTATCATTCCCTAAGGGTTTTATCTTACAGAGTCTTAGAGTGGTCCTGGCCATTTGTGTCCTGCAGTAATTTATGTGGAGGCTCCTGAGTCATTTGACATGGATGTTTGGTGCCTACCTCCCATGTTAACAGCTCTCTGAATGCACCTGGGTTGTACAGTATGAAAAGTTGGTATACCTCTTGGCAATGCAAGTGCTGATGTGCTCCCCCTATTTCCCCCCCCCAACCCCCCCGTACTAACAGCATATGGGCAAAAAAGCTATCATTTCAGTGTAGGACCTCCTTCTTTGCCTCTGCTGATTTTTTTCCCCATTACTTAACTCCTGCCTTTCCTTTCAATCAAGTATAAAGCTTCCCTTGGGTCTTCGTCATCTCCCAGGGTGACAGGAGTCCTGCGTTGCATACGCAGCTGAGGGCCCTCAAGAAAAGTGGTGATTTTCAGGACTGTTGAATGCTATTATCCTTTTTCCTGCCCTGCCCATGTCATACTTTCTTTTGGGAGCTCTCTTCCTGCTGTAGCCAGCCCCCAGTCTCACGAATGAGCAGTGTTAATGACTCTCTGTGGGGTGACGTGGGAAGGTCATGTTCAATGGATAGGTGTCCCTCCGTCCTAAGACTGAGTGCACTGCCTCTGAAATATGTGCCACCACCTTCAGCCAAGGGTGCTTCATTTTGGGGCACAAGGTGGGAGCTAGTAAATGGAGACTTTACCATTCCTACCTTCATCTCCGGCCAGAGAAATCCTGGGGGAGTCTGAGACAGGGCCTTCCCGCCACGCATTGTTGAAAAAAGCCATATTGTTGGGCCCAAGCTGCAAAATTCTGATTCAGGTTTGGAATGCTCCATAGTTCAGGTCAGCGTGCCTCAACCCTTCCAGGTTGGCAACCCCTTCTTTGTCAAAAAGGCTCATGGCTCTCCCTCAGCCTTTTTTATAAAAATCCAAGTAAAACAATGTATCAGCGATAACAATGCCAAGCCTAGCTAATCTAGTTGTAGGTGTGTTTTGAGAGGCCGACAGATCTTGAAGGGTAAAGGGGGATGTGTGGGGAGCAGGCGACAGAGTTTTTTTCCTTTGTTTTAGCAATGTTAGATGCCTTTGAACACCCCCTGATTGCCTTTTGTGACACCCCCCCCCACCCCGGGGGAGTTCTAACCTACTGGTTTAGATGTCTATATCCAGGTTCCTGGTTCAGCTCTGTTTAAAGATATGCCACGTCAGCACGGCTATTGGGAGTGAGGGAATGAGGGATACAAGTCCTCTTCTCACTCTTTGCTACGCTCTTGCTGTGCCCCAGAAAGGGGGATGCAGGACCAATGCATTCTCAAACCCAATCACATCGCCCATGTTTGCATGTGGTTCTGCCACACTCTGGCCCTGAGATTCAGATCTGGAGATGGGGTAAGATTCCAGATGCCCCCCAAAATTAAGATCCCGGAGCTGGGCTCCTGTGTTATATTAAAGCAGGGTGAATGCTCTAACTTACACTGAGCTCCAAACAGTCCCAGAAAACACAGTCAGGGATCAGTGTATTGATGACAATATCCTGGACACAGTCTTTTCCCTGGTATAGTAGCAAAATGGATTCCTACGGTATAGACTGGGCCTCGGGTGTAGTCTACACATGACGTGGTGGTGATTGTTTATAAGGAAATACAGAGGCCTTCAGGCTTCCTAACCATTCAAACAAAGACCAACCCATCTTCTCATAAAAGATTCTGGGTAGCATCCAATAGGCAATGTTCAGTACTCCGAGGTACTATGAAGAGCACAGCCACGAGAGAGCATTCAATCACTATGGGGCAAATCCTGACATTACTCAGGGAAACTGAGTAAATACTGAATAAAAAGTGAGCGTAGACTCCAGGATTTATGTATCCATATTGTTGTATTTACAAGGCCTATCTGGCGCATGCGTGCTCTAGCAGGAAAAAACAAGCAATTTAAATTGTAAAATATCCGTGCCCTAAAAGTTTAGGAGGAACTTCATTGAACTGACAACCTTGCTCATATATTCTTATTAGCTACTTAGAACACCTGTCATGGGAAACAGACTTCATCCCCAGTGCTGTTTAGAACATTTGACTCGATTTGGTGCAGGCTCAAAATGTGACTGCTTGATCTCACAGGCCAGTGGGGCTACGGTAAAGGACTTGGTAACCTGGCTCTGAAAACCTCGATGCTGAATGTGTGAAGTCTGGCCTGTAAAGAGCTGAAGAGTGGACATGCTACAGTTAGTGTTCCCTGCCGTAGATGAGCATGTGCTTCAGCTAGAGAGCTTGCTGCTCTATGAGAGTGTGCACTGCTTCATCGAGAGCGTTCCCTGCCTTTGGAGAGTGTGTCCTTCAGCTAGAGAGCTCGCTGTTCTGGGATAGCAGGTCCTGGAAGCCCGCGTGCTCCTTCATTTACAGAGCAATTGCAGAGTTCCCTGCTTCAGCAGAGTCGAAAGCATTCACTACCCTGGAGGAATTTATTCGTCATGAGTAAGTAAGAAGAACACAACAGTCTTTGAAAGGGTTTTATTTTTAGCTGTCAGTCATTATGTCTCTTCACTATGTCACAGTGACTCATGCTCCCCCCTTCTCCCCCGCCCCAAACTGTGCCCTTACAGGGACAACGAAGTAATTTTTCAGTTTAATGCAGTCCTCTTATTTTGGTGGGGGGTTGTTCCAGTGGAATATGTACCTTCAAAGACACAAGGATGCCTTTTGAGTGGTCAGATTTTTGGATGTGCCTCTGCTGTTTTCTCTACACATGTTGTTTCTAAGGGTATCAATCACCTTGGTCTAGCTTAGTGTTTCCTAGAGTTCATGGCCACTAGGGACCACCAGATCATCTCGCCTGACCTCTTGTATATCACAGTCCAACAGCACCAACAAGCATCCACACGCTAAACCCAACAACAAAATTAGACCAAAGTATTTCAGCCCACAGGGGACTAGACTGTTATGTGCCACAGGGAATTAATAGGAAGGGCTGAGGTGCACCAGTGCCCGAGGCAGCTGTAATGTCAGGGTAAGAAGTAAATGAGATATACACTCAAACTCTGCAGAGAAGGGTGAAAAACCCACAAGGTCTCTGAGCTGGGGGAAAATTCCTTCCCAACTCCAGCTGTGGTGATCAATTAGACCCTGAGCATGTGAGCAAGAACCACCAGCCAAACACCGGAGAGAGAGAGAGAGACTGCTTGCTGTTGGAATACTGGGAACAGACCTGGTGTCTGCTGTTCGAGAAGGTGTTGATAAAATGGAGAACATTCGGGCAAGATCCACAAGATTGATTAAAGGGATTGTAACACTTCTCTCTAGACAGACTCAAGGAGTTCAATCTATTTAGCTGAACAAAGAGAAGGTTAAGAGGTGAGTTAAGCACTGTCTGTAAGTACCTACTTGCAGAACAGAAATTTGAAAACAGAAGGTCCTTCAGTCAAGCAGACAAAAGTGTAATGCAGTCTAAAGGCTGGAAGTTGAAGCTTGGCACATTCAGGCTGAAATAAAGGTGCACCTTTTTAACAGTGATGGTAATTAGAACATCTTCCCAAGGGCTGTGGTGATTCTCCGTCATTGGAAATTTTAAAATCAAGATGGTATGTTTCTCTAAAAAAATCTGAGATAGTTCAAACAGGAAATGATTTGGGAAAGCCTCGTGACCTGTATTCTAAAGGAGGTCAAAGTAATGATCACCGTGGTCCCTTCTGGCCTTTATTCCATGAATTTTCAGCCAGTATCAAGACAGCCTTCATTTCTGGGCACCCACTTTCATGCACTTAGACGGTAGTACCTACAAGATCTCCCCGTGGATACGCAAGTCATGTAGTCAGTCAGCCATCTCATCCACCTGCCTGAAATGTGGATGGCACACCTACTGGGAGGGCTGAGTTGGGTTAACAAAATAACATTTGGAATCTGTTCCAATGGGTCAATGGGAGTCTTTTCATTGACTGCAGCGGGCCTGGATCAGGCCATGAGAAATCAGATGAGACTGAAAATTTGACTTTTGGATGAATTGTTTTAGCTCTTCACCTGACAGCTAATGAGCTCCCAAGCACAGCCATGGGCTCTGACAATCAGTGTGGATGAATGCAAGTACGAAGTGTGTTCTCAGTCACGATCTGGCGGATAACTCTCATGAGCAGTTCCTTGTGATTGGCAGGAGGCAGCTAGTCCTTTCAGTCACTTATATTCCATAGGGGGGAATGGACGGTATGCCCTAGCTGGATTGTCTCATTTCAGTTCCTGGTGTACGGATACCCACACATCACAAAATTTCACCCTTGCATTGAGCCTTCCTTGGCCCTTGGGTTGGCAGCCTTGGCAAACAGACCAGAGATTTTAGGCCATGCAGAATGAACTTTCCCTCCAGGTCAGAATGAGGCACATGGGCAAAGGGCAGTGTGTGTGTATATACCACTGCCCTGCTCATAACTCTTCTGTGGATAGATAAAAATCTTCAGTCTCAAGTGTTCATCCGCTTTAAAACAATAAACCAAATGATAAACCCTGATAATCACCAGCCAAGCAAGACAACTTTTGACATCCTTTCAAAGAAGTGTATTGAAGACTCACTCATCTTGTTCCTCTAAAGGCCAGACGCAGCCCTGGAAATGTGTAAATTCACAGATTTGCCCTGATGTCTTTTTACTCTGCATGATCATTTCTGATAAGTGTTCTTCTTTAATCTCTTTAGAGTGCGGAGTTCTCTCATGTTTGTCCATATCATTTTAATAAGCCCCCATTTGAGGGGTGGGGGTGAAAATGATTTTGACCGAGGTTAAGTAATAATTGTAAGAAATTGTTTTGACATTATGTTAATGGCTGTCAGCATATTATACCCAATTTAAAGTTAATCACCGAAATTACCGCTGCAGTTCCAAAAATCTAATGAAATAAGATTTGTTGAGGTGTGAATAATATAGAAAATGAGAAGCACGACCTAGATTTGATACAAACTAAGTGCCTTCAGAGGGAGGGTTAGCCCACTGGGGGCTCAATGCAGTAATATTGTGCATGGGGGGCACCTTACCAAGTACCAACCCTACAAAATAAATTAATTGCATTATTTCCACCAACCAAAAAGTATACCAACACAACACCTACTAACGCATTTGTTAGAAAGTCCACATCAAATAAAATGAATGGTATTTTGGGGTAATATTAAATTGGGGACCCCTTCAGTGGCTTGGGGCCATAAGCAGTTGTTTAGTCTGCTTATGCCTAGCACCATAACCACTTGCCTTAACTCTTTGCATGCTCACATGAATGGAAGTGGGTTCACAGTGCTACTCGGGTCTTTCAAAGAACGTAAAAGCCATGGCTGGGACAGTGGCCCTAGAACTGGCTCCTGTGATTGTTAGCTTTCTGGGGCACTGATTGGCTTTTGATTGTGCAGCGTAACCCAATGGGCCCCCAAGTCTTGACTCAAGCCTTCAAGAGCCACCATTCTGCTGCCCCAGCTAATCATCATCATCAATAGGCATGGTTTAGAAGTGCATGATATCATGCCTGGGCAGATCAATGGTCCATCCAGCCCAATAGCCTGCCCACACAACTAGCACATAGCAGAGGTTTCAGAGGAAGGTCAACCAACTCCTACCCCACATAAGATACCTAACCAATTTCCCTCTACTGTTCCATGGGTGAAAATATATTACTGCCCTTGGCTGGGGATAAGCACATGCCCTGAAGCAGATGGTTCGATAGCCCTTCTCGTTTTTAGCCTCCCTAGTATCTCTGCAGTTTCTTCTTTTTATTTGTTTTGCAGAATTCCCCTCACTGCTATTGTTTCACAGCAGCCTGCGTCCCCAATGCAGTTAGGGACAAAACAAACACATGCTAAGACAGTCTTATTAAACCCTGAAGAGTTTACCTTAGATAAGACAGAAAATAGGTGAGCTTGGGAAACAGAAATAACATGGTTTGCCTGGGGTCACACACCAAGTCAGGGACAGAGCTAGGGAGAGACCCCACATCCCTTTGTGTCCTGCCCTACTCAGCGAACCCTGCTGACTCTCGGAAGGATGGGTTGCTTTGTAAACGTAAAAGGGCAAGTTTGGTGCCCAAGGCACTTACAGTGCTCGGCAGACAGAGAGAGAATGGGCAGAGCCAACGGTTGAGCCTAAAAGTGAAGTGATGAGAGGGATGGTTGGCCACAGCTCACTAAAGCGCTTTATCCCCCTGTTTTATTAAATAATATTAGCAGAGATGTAGCTCACTCTCAATTGCCCCTCAAGGCAGCCGTTTTTAGGCAGCAGATTTCCTGCAGGCATCAGGGCAGAAGTGGCTCTGCAGAGAGGAGCTGAGCTTTGAGAGCGCCATGGCCTTGCTGCTGGCTCAGGAATAATAATACAGAGCTCAAAGAGAGTGACTTTCATCAGCAGATCTCAAAGCATGTTACACAGGAGGTCAGTACCATCATTCCCATTTTACAGATGGGGAAACTGAGGCACTGGACGGGGAAGTGACTTGTGCAAGGTCACCCATCAGAGCAGGGGCTATGCCAGAAATTGAACCCACATCTCCTGAATCTCAGTCCAATGTGCTAGCCACAAGGAGGTGCTGCCTCCCAAGGCAGGAAACTTCATACTTGCGTATTAGAAGGAAGGTCAGGGCTGGCTGTAGGAGAAGTGGGAAAAAGGTGAGGTGGGCACCGGGCACTGTGAGAACAGGTAAGCAGAGGGAGGTAAAGTTATTCAGGGTTTTGAAAGCCAGGACAAAAAGACAGAAATTGGTGCAGTGGAAGAAGGAGAAAGATTCAAAGGGGGAGAGATGGCATGATCAGAATGAGAGGTGAAGGGGAGAACTGCAGCAATTGTGGTCCATGTGAGCTTTAAGATGGGACATGAGGAGGCCATAAAGAAAAGGCTCAGGTCTCAGAAACGCTGCCCAAGAAGAAGGGCCAAAGTCTGGGTTTAGCCTGCCTGTGTGCGGCAATGTCAGAGGTGACCTCCCTGTTGTGGGCTTGAGCAAAAGGAAGTGTGAGGGTCTTGTCATCAGTGACTGATGGAGGAACGATCCAGGGTTCCGTTTGGCCCGCGTTAAATACACAGTGAGACCTGCCTGCATTTATGACAGAGGCAGGTCACCATGCAGAACAGGAGGGAGGGAGATAGGCTAGGAGCAGAGTGGTAGATTTGAGTCAAAGTCATTTGCCTCAGAGATGCAGGCATATAAGGTTGCCCCAAAAAAGGGGGTGGAGGATAACAATGAGAACACCAAGGACAGAGACCTATGGGAGCCCCACCAAAAGAAGAAGAAAAGTGAAGAGGCCCGACCGAAGAGTGTAGATAGTGAGCAGAGCAGAATGAGAAGACCCAGTATCAGTGGAGGTGCTCCAGAACGACAGCGGTGTAACTAAGAGCAGCATCTAGCCCACAGATTATAGCTAGAGATGCACATGTACCATTATCTCCATTCTACCGATGGAGAGACTGAAGCACAGAGGAATGAAATGACTCACTTAAGGTGACAGATTGAGTCAGTGGCAGAACGAGGGAGAACTTTTCTCCTCACGCCCACTCAAACCAACTCTCCCGGTTATTCTGCAAGCCGCTATGGGCCGTGTTTTTCTGTTAGGGCTCTACTTTTGCACATGCCAAGACTGCACTACTATCTGCACCTGCCATTCTGAATTTGTGTGGGCAAACAGATATTTAATCACCCGCCTACCGGAAATGCATTCATACAGTAATTGTGATCAGTTCTGGGTATAATATTTGCAAAACTGCAAATATAGAGACAAGCTTGAGGAAGGCTGAAAACCGAATGTTGTTATACCTCAAAACACTACAGAGTGGCAGCATTGTTTGCTTTAATAAATGCCCTCAGATATTTCAGTCACTACGAAGTAGTTGCACAAAAATCCTGTTTCAGTTTCTTCACCTTTCATTCTCTTAAATGACTCTTGTACCTCTGGCCAATTTGTTCTCGAAATTTTGCTGCAACATCCAAATGAGGACACTTTGAATCACAGATGTGAGGAATTAAAGATGCTTTTCTCTTTAGTTTTTAAATGATTTTTCATTATATGATGGAGTCAAATATCTATCAGGGTAAAATCAATAATAGCTCCCAGAACAAGAGTAAATGCCCCAGACTTAACATACTTCATGCATAGCCACTGCAGCTGTAGAGCTAAAGGAAAAGTAATAGAATAATTAGTTCTATAAGTTACTGGTGTTTGAAATATTCCTCTTTCTAAAATGGTGATGAGCAATGTAATTTTTAACATTACAATGCAGGGCTCCCGCCCATTTAACTTTCCAGGCTTTGTTTCAAAGATACATGGGCTATTTCTTGGATCTTTATCTCAACCTTTTCTCTTAAAATAATCTGCTGCCTTACTCTGTGTGTGTGTGTCAGAGAGAGAGAGCAGTAACATTCTCTGGTGACTGGCAATGGATATAGGACCTTGTACTAGTATAGCTAACAGAGATTCTGTGGCAGCTCAAGGGGCTGGGGGTATTAGAGCAGGAAACCCCATGAAATAAAAGCCAAAACCAGCTCCCTTGAAACCAGAAATTCAGGCCAAGTTTGCTAAATAGTTAGCAAAATATTCACTTTGCCCAAATCTGGGTTTTGTGCCAACCTGAGCCAGGTTTCAATAGCAGCAGGGACCATTTGCACAGCTCTGAGCACTAAATCTACTGAGCTGCTCACAGCTCAAAATGCTGAATCCTGGCACCCTGTCTTGCAGTTTGGCTGACCACTGAGGTCTATTTGCACATAGCCACAGATTTGCAGATGTCCTACAAGCTTCCGCGTGGGAACCCATTTAAACTTATATTGTGGTTACATGTGTTAAAAATAACATGACTGCATGAATGGCTGCCACGCTCTTGCCCCGTTCAGCCTTTGTTCTTCCTCTATTCCAAGTTCTATGTCCTCCTCATAGAAAGGGCCACCACTATAGCATTGTCTGCAGTGAACTAGACTGATAGTCACATGAACCACAGTCTAGCGTTCTCCAGCCAAGAAATAAATAGCACAAAAAGACATCAACATCAATTACATTCGCTGTGTCTCGATCCTGCAATGTCTGGCGCTTTCTGGGCACCAGCTTTCCCCCATGAAGCCAAGCGGAGTTCTGCCACTGAATTTCAGTGGCCTCAGGCTCACGCCCCATCTGTGCATGCTCTCGCAAGGTGTGTGTGTGTGTGTTGAAGCCATGGGAATGCTCAGCACATTGCAAGAGGGAGTCCCAGGATCAGGCCTTAAGTATCTAAACAGAGGTCGTGTTTTATGGCAGAGACTACAAGCTAATGGGGAGAAAGGCGTTCAGAAGGCATCTACCTTAAGCTGCAAAGCTCTTTGTGTCATTGTCCTAATAACGATCTTGGGGTTGGAGGGGACCCCTTTAATTATAAATCTGATGCAATAAATAACTAAAGAAGAACATCCCATTTCCACCTGACACTTTGGCCAGGATTTTTAGGTACTCGAGGGCTTGAAGGTTTGGGTTTAGGTTTTCTTACCATGTATTAGTATGTACAAGTTGTAATTAGACAATTTCTTTGTAGCATGCTGTAAGTGTCAAGATGACCTCAGAGGCCTTCTTTGCTGTAGCTGAAACATATTGGAAACGTTTCTAAGCAGCTGTGCATTGTCCTTTTTATTTAATAATCTTGCAGTAAATTAAAGCAGCCGCCCAAGTCTCTCCCCCATCACTTTTCCTTTCTTCACTGTAACTTTCTTTGTTTGTTTCCCTTTTGCCTCCAAAGGCTGCCTTGCAAACATGTAACATCCAGATGTGGGGGATGGGGGACAATAAACATTATGTTGTATGATTTCACCTAGGGAGCGTTTCTTTTTATTTTATTTTTTTTCAACTTGTCTCTTATCTCTCTTTAGGAAAGCAAATTTTAGTCCGGTGAATGGTGTTGGTTTGACAGCCCTGGAGGTATAGACAGAGGTGCATACGTGCCACAACACACAATTTCCTGAGGGGACCATATTTCTCACAGCAACTAATATGAGTACATTTTATTATTAATTATTATTATTTATTAACTATTAATATTTTGAGCCACATGGGCTTTTTATTTACACTCTGTTTGATCTGTCATTCTCTCTGCCCCTACTGACTTCTTGAACATCAGGAAGGGTACAATATAAAAGGCACGTGCACCAAAGGACTTACAGGAGTAAGACAGATAGTGCAGAAGTTGGCAGGGAAGGGGTTAAACCTCCCCTTCTGGCTCTGGAATGAACACAGCTGTTTGCCCTGGGTACAGAGATTTGCAGACTGGCAGGGATGGTCCAGCTGTTGGGGATTAATTAATCTCCCAACTCACCCCCAGCCCCTTATAGGAAGGAGGTTCTGGAGTAAGCAGGTATGTGGAGCTGGCAGAGAGGGAAGATTTGCAGGAAGAGGGCTGAAGAAAAAGGGATCAGTGAGGTGGCTTTCCACTAGGTTCTGGCCACACCACAGGTATTTATTTTGGCTGAGGAGTGCCCTGCTGTGTTCAGCTCTCATAGGTCAAGAACATTTTTTGCATATACTTTTTGGCATTGAAATAAACCCCACCACAGACATGAAAAGACAAGCCACACCCTTTCCTGCTGCATAGCCTAGCCCAGGGATTGAGGGATACATGTGCATAGCGAGCAGAAGATCAGTCAGTGTACAGGCAAACGGGAAGCAAATATGAGCTTCCCGGCCTCTTCATTCAATATTTCTGGAAGCTAAGGGAAGAAGGGAGTTCCGCTTTCATACCACAGTGCAGCAGGTACACGTTATAGTACTCTGCGTGGCTATGGATGCTCTGGCAGATGCCTGCTTCCAGCTATTGAACCATTGGTGGGGAGGGCAGTGTTGGAGACATATGGTCCATAGAGCGCCGGACAGAACAGGGGAGCTACAGTTAACTGAATTTTGCTTTGAGGTGTCACATTTGTTTGAACTTGCAACTTGACCATGGGGAGCAACAGGCCTGGTTAAAAGAATACAAATTAACCCTGCTGTTATGCTTGGCATTTCCACTTTCAAGTAAAGGATATGCCAGTAGCAGTTCAGCAACAAACTCAGTCTCTCTTGCATTGTCACACATTTTAGATGACTGTTGCAAGAAATAAATGTAGAGACAGGTCGGTGAGCTGGATTGTCTGGAGCCACACAGAAAGTACTGTGAAGCAGAGCTGTTAAGGCTAATGCAGACCGTATGAAATAGTCACATTTCCTGTCTTGTGTATTCTGATGTGACACCTGCCTTTGACTGACTTTTAAAGGTTAGGAGGAGACTTATTCTGCTCTAGAAGTAAGTACATGGACATAAAATACCGGAAACTCCAGGGCTCTTGTTACACCTGACTGCTAGTATAAAGATCCAAAGGCTGGGGGTTAATGCTAGAAAAATTCAAACTGGAAATAAGGTGCAACTTTTTAACAGGGAGGGTAATTTACTGGGACAACAGAAGTCTTTAAATCAGGATTGGATGTCTTGCTAAAAGAGAAACTCAGCCAGATGTTGTTGGGCTCAGTATAGGAACAGTGGGTGAAATTCCCATGGCCTGTGTAGGAGGCCAGGCTAGATGATCATAATAGTCCCTTCTGGCTTTAAAATCTGTGACGTATGCTTTTAAAGAGCTGGACTTGGAATCAAAGGGATCAGAAAGGTCTTGAGGGCAAATATTTTCTGGCAAGCCCAATTATGATGGCAATATTGAATGATCTGGATTCTTATCATGCCATAGGCATGCAGAGAAATGATTATGGCAAATGGTGCTTCTGATAGAAGGAGGCCGGAGCAAGGTGTTTTCCTAATGGTAGCATGCCATGGAGTAAAGGTTTGGAAGGACAACTCATCCATGCTGCAGGCTATGTTGACAGTTAAGCTCCTTAGGACAGGAACCTCTTCATTTGTCTAGCATCCAACACATCCACAGGGCTCGGTACGTACATAAGGCAGTGGCTCAAACGAATAAAAGAAGCCAGGAACATCTAAAGAAAGCCATCCATCTTCCTGAGCCTCAGCAAGCAAAAGGATACGGAGTGGAGAGCTGGTCCTTAGTGATCAAATGGGGATTTCTTTTCTATATGGAGGAAGTGTTTTCTAGTGATTAGCCCGAAGTCTGTTGAAGCCAAGACTCATCAGGTTCTGCTCTCAGTCTACGATGTGACCTTGAGCAAGAAGTCATTTCACCTCCCTGTGTTTCCTCTTTTGTGTAAAATGGAAAGACTACTACCTACCTCACAAAAGGGCTGTTGAATGCCTTACTGAGTGTTTGCAACAAGACCTTCAGCTGAAGAGTGCTTTACATGGCCCAAGCTGTTGTTAATAATTTCTAATTTTTCTAAGATGAGTCCATATTAGAAAAAGATGTATGCACTGATCACTTGCTTGTATGCCTAGACATTTCAGGTTTCACTCTTTTCTGTATCCTTGAAGCTGACTGTGGCAGAGAAGTAATAGTATTTTATTGTATACGTTTTGAAGTGAGTTTAGTGTTGGTGAAAAATGTCAGGCTAACAGCCCTAAGAACAGATCTTCCCTGTTAAGCCACAGCTCCGACACAGGCTGGGAAGTGGCATAGTGTTTCATGCTCCCCCATGAGATCCCATTAATGTGCCTCAATCCTGGCCTAGAAAGAACCCCCTCTAATGATTTGAAGGGAGTTTGGTCATGGAGTAACTGAGCCTTGAACCGTGCATGGCCAGCCTTGTGTCAGGGGCACTGCCAAGGTTCACTGTGTTCAGACAAAGCTGTGGGCAGCAACAGAACTGTGTGTGTAACCCCACGTCAGTTCACTTATTGCAGAGTTAGCAGCTGGGCATGGCATGATGCGTCTTGGGGTGCGGGAAGCCAGTCCGATGAGAAGCACAGTTAAAGGAATGGAGTGGAAAGCGGAGAGTATGTGACAGCACACAGTTCCCATTGGCATCAATCTACAGGTCAGCATTATCTTATCCTTAGGGCAGACCCTTGTACGTAAAACCAAGCCGCTCCCACCCACACAACTGGTGTGCAAGGCAGGCATTCAAAGGGCACGTGCCAAAAATATATCACACCCGCAATGCTCTCCCCTTCACTGCAATTAGTTATGGGAGCACAGGGTTGAGAGGGTTTAGAAGTTATGGCCTTTGCTATCTTATGTGACTGAATTATGCTGATGTTTCCTCATTAATTCTCTGCCGCAGCCCAATGGCTACAGGAGGTTCAGGCCATCAGAGAGGCAGCAGGGGCCCAGATAATGGGTAACGTGGCAGAACTCCATAATCACCCGTTAACCAAAAGAGGGGTTGTTAGTAAATAACCTAGCATGACACAGTAAATAATTACACGTTCCTGCAGTTAGCAATGGAATAATTACACATCAGCCCAACAAGAAGTGACCGTGCAGCTTGCACTGTGGTATAGGAGAGAAAAAGGACCAGGTATTCACTGAAATAGCTCTGAACCGTGATCACAGCGACTGAGTAAAGCAGTTGGGGGAGGAGGCAGGATTTCGCAAGCACTGCACGGATCTCAGAGAGCAGGAAGATGGGCTTGAGTTAATGACGCAGGCTGAGCTGTGCTTTAGCGTCCGCCTGCTTGGGGCTGAAACCGAAAGGTACCCAATGGGTTAAAAGCTCAATGAGAGATGCCCTCCCACACTTTTATTATTATAGGCACCCCAGCCCTGCAAGCAAGAGATTAGGAAGGAAGAGAGAATAGCTGCTGGGAGAATCCAGATTTCAGGGCCAGGTTTTCCAACGCTCTGGGCCAGACTTTCCAAAGCGCTGAGCACCCACAACTCCGGCTGATGTCCGGAGGAGATGCAGAGGCTCAGAACCTGTGAAATCCATCCCTGAGCTTGCGCAGCACTTGAAAACCTGGCCTGTAGGGCCAAACACCTGACAAGATATCAGTGTGGTCACATGCAAATCTTCCAGCCCAGCCCGACTTGGTTTTGAACCTTTGAATTTAAGCCTGGACTCTCCCCCTCAGCCTAAATCTAATCTGGTTCTCGTTCTCAGCCCCCCCCCTGCTCAGTAAGTGCTGGATCCTCTGTTGTACCTGGTATTTTTCTCTCTGTGAAAGGAGAGGTGGATGGTGCTTCCTTTATTTCACTGTAACTGCTCTTCATGCAGCACTCCCTTTCCTAGCCCCTCCAGTCCCATCCAATCCTTCATCCCCAGCTCGGAGACCACTCCATGGCTCACAGTGAAAAACAATCCAACCCTCTGAAATCACCCAGCTCCTGGTCCCCCATTTAATTATCGTTTTGTTTTAATAAGCAATTGTGTTTGACGGCACCACAGGGCACCTGGCTTGAACCACTTATCAGCTGCTGAGTGATTTAAAGCCCTCGAAGCACAGTCTGTTTCCAGGCAGGCTGCAATACAGCCGTTGACTTCTCAGCAGCCAAGCAAATACAGAAATTATTCATATTTAAGTAGCTCCCTGCTCACGGATTCACCTCCTTGGCCCCCACAGCCAGCTCATGCCCCGCTTTCCTCATGTCAGCATTTCCTGTATTTTAACTGTGCACTTCCAAAGGACACAGAGGTATTTGAATCTGGTCTGCTCCCTTCTTCTTATGAAAGGGGAACAGAGACAGGGCTCATTATAGGAAAGGGATTTTTAAGGTGTGGCTTGATAAAGCCCTGGGTGGGATGATTTAGTTAGGGTTGGTCCTACTTTGAGCAGGGGTTGGGCTGTGATTCTATGAGGGGAAGACAAGCCTGTCTGGTGGTGATGGCACAGCACTGTCAGGAGACATGGAGTTCTCTCCCTGCACTGACTTTTTGGGTTATTGAGCACCTCTAATACGTGCCTCAATTTCCCCACGTACAACTGGGATAAAACCTATCTCATGCAGAGGGGATGGTCCTGGAGGGATGCTGGTGAGTCTTAATTTGCAAAGTGTGTTGAGATTCCCCCAGCTTCAGGACCCGTCTCCTCCAGCTGTTGGTGGGAAGGAATCACCAATCCAGCTGTATGAAACTCGCCGGGCTTGCGGTCCATTCCTTCAGGTGCTGAGCACTCCCGGGAGGTGCTGTGAGTCCTGCGCTCCCACTGAAGTCCAGGGGACCAACACCTCCTGGAATGGAGCTCTCGACCGCAGGAGATTGGCTGAATCTCTGTCCTTGTTGAGCCTCGAGTAGGAATTGCACCTGCCCTCCCGCCTCCTCCTGCTTTGCCTTCACTCTTTGCAGACCAGGTTAAGAACCCGTTTGAAGGTACCTCCCATTACGACTTGTCTATTCTGATGCCACAGCTGGCTGCTCTGAGCTCCTTGAGAGGAAAGCTCGAGGCAGCCTGGCACGTGCACGCTGCGAAGTGTGATCATTACTGCCATAATCTCAAGCGTTACAGTTAGCTCGTGTGCCGCGGGCTGGAAGGTGTATGTCCTCCACATCCCGGCTTAGTCACTTTATGCTTTGCAAATGGGATCCTCGCCCGTGCAGGCTGCGGGGTGCTGGGATAATCATCAGAAGGCTAAAAATGGAACAACAAGGCCAAGGCTTCCCTGGAGCTCCTGAGCGGCAGGTACGTGGGGCTGCCTAACTTATTTTCTCTTTGGGTTTGGAAATACCCCGCTGGGAGGGGGGTGAGAAGGGAAGATCCACATTATGGAGAGTTATTTCCTCCCATTCACTGTCTGATGTGTCCCGCCGGCCTTGGAAACCTGGAAAAGCCTTTTCCATATTGAAGATGCTCATTCAGCCTGCAGTTGCTAGGGGTTAGCAAAGGGAAGGGCGTGCCTCACCCAGTGCCATCACCTGCTAACATCTCCTCCAAGGCCAGCAAGGCATTGTTTCAGAATCAGCCAGCAGTTTCCAGCTTCCAACACAGGGGTCACGCCAGCCATCCACTGCTTCCCTCTCCATGCCGTCCAATTTCCTTCCTGTCAGAAATAAAGCAGCACTGTCAAGGGAGCTCTCCGTTTGACTCCCTTCAAAGATATGGGCCATTCAGCCATTTCTAGTCAAGAGCTCTCAATTCTGCCTCGGAAGCCCTCTCCGTATTGTTCCCACTTTGGCGCCATCTGAAAGGGAAGGCCTCGTGGTGCCGATTCCACTCACTTCCTTGATCTATCTCGCTAACGTTCCCCTTTTCTCCTGTATGCCATCCACTCTGTCAAGAGCTCCTCCTGTCTCTGGAGTCAGTGTCAGGGCACTGATCAATTTGCAACAACAGATAGACACCGTGCAACTCTTACAGGGACCTGATTGCTCATCCTCCTGAACTGCAGCTCTCTGGGTTGCATGTGTTGGCTCATGACCACTGACCACGCAAGGGAATCTATGGCCATGCTTAAGAGCACTCCACATTCAAAACTCCTGTGTGACCCTACACAGAACTGCCATGAGCAAGGTCTGACGTGCAGGTGCTAGGCTCACATTTTATGGAGCAGTGCCTTTCTGTGGGATCACACAACCTGCGCCAAGAGGAAGAACATGTCTGATGGAGCCAATCAACCAACACAAGCCCAGAAATATCTCGGAGGGGGGGCGAGACAAGCAGAGATTGCAGCGTGCCTGGGAACGTGATCCGTTATGAGCAACTGAAGTGGCATGATATAATTGTGCAGGGCCAGATACAACTCTTAGGGCCTGCAGGTCTTGGCGAGGGGGTCCCCAAATGAAAGGGGATGAGACCTGGGGTTGGCGTCGTGTTTTTGGCCCATTGTTGATGCACGCAGCAAAGCAGTTGTGCTGCTTTTCTCTCTCTCTGCTGAACGTTGATGCTCATGATAGCAGCATTCCAACGATGCTATGTAGGGAGAGGTGCTGTGCAAGCTTCTCCCTACAGCACACACTTCTCCAGCGTCCCTCAGTCTGACCTGCAAGCCACTCCCCTCCACCACCTCTGCTGTTCCAGTCCTGGGCTCCCTCCACACACCAGGCCAGCCTCTTTCCCTCCTGATCTGTGGCAACCCTGGAATTCTAAGCCAGGACTTCCTCCCATGGCTCACCAAGGCGCCTCAGTCCTGACTGCAGCACCCCCACTCACCCTGAGACTGCAGTGCCCCACTTGGTAGGGCCGTGGGATGGGAACCAAGTGCCATTTGACCCCAGGCCCCTAGGGATGAGAGACCAGCACTGCCACAGGGACATTCTTCCTGATAATGCCTATTGGAAATAAATAGATAAACAAGCCATGCATGAGCGGGTCACACGCTGGTTTTTCTGGTGTGGTTTGAATGAGATTTGATGGGACTGAGCTGAACAAACAATGCAGAGACCCCGAAGAGCTGGGCTTTGTTTGAGGAGAAGGCACTGACACGATTCCCTAGCTCAGAGAGGATGTAGGAGGGGGCAGAGGTGCACAGGGGACTGTATTGAATCAGCTCCCTCCCTCGCTTTCAACGTAGAGAGATTGGAAATGTACTGAAAACCAAACAGACATAGCAGGACCTGAGAGCTACAGGGGCGTTTTGATTTCCTTGCTATTCCCTCAGCGCAGAGCTCAGTGGAGAATGCAATGAGGGCGGCTTATTTGGCTCGCAGGGAATTACCACCTAGGATGAACACTACTCCGGAATACTGACGTTCACCTGTGGCAAAGCAGGGGCGCGTAAGCAAAAGAGAGAGGTGGTGCAAAGCCTGAAGAATGTTTGAAAGGCACCTACAGCTTCTTGAAGGAAAAGTGCTATGGAAACTTGCAAAGTATGATTGTTATGCATTTGTTAGCAGCTGGCCTGCTGAGTTCCCTTCAGCGCTGCGGTCTGTATTTGTCTGCAACAGAGAAGTAGCCTGCCCAAGGAAGGATAGGATCTGTAGCCAACGGAAGGGCTCCCCAGCTGTTCGGCAAGCACTTCTGAGGTAGCAGCAGACACTTTGGGAGCAACGTTGTCAGAGAGCCACCAGTATATATGCATGGACGATTCGTGTGTATGCCCATTCATGCTCACAAAGCTTGCCTTTGCCCACCCAAGCAGGGCAGGGATGCTTGAGGAGGCCTGATTATGACGGCGAATGGGTGCATGGGCAAATCATACTGGCGCACAAACACAAGGCCCTGTGCAAAAGTGGCCCTTTCCGAATTCTGCGGAAGCAAAGAAATTAGAGCTGGAAAATACCTGATACGAGGGCTTCTAGTCCAATCCTTTCCCCCAGTCCTCCCATGGGGCCAATGCAGATCTGTTCCCTGTATCCTCAGGGGCTTTATCCCGCTAGTTTTATACATGCAAAGTGGTGGTGCTTTGCATAAGGCCTGGGTGGACAAGTCAAGAACATCCTTGCACCAGGAGCTAGTTTCCATGCCCAACTCTTCCCTCACCGTGACTTCCTACCAGGAGTGTGCTGGAGCACAAAAGCCTATCAGGAAATGAATCCAAACCACAGGGGAACAGGCAGCAAGACAGGAGGGACACCTTGATAGAATTGCCAGTTGAAAGAATATTAATTAGCATGCAGCTAGTTCTGGACAATTGATTCGCAACTCCAGATGTTCCCATTTGGAATAAGTGCTTTAGCAAAGAGCTTAATTGATTAGTGTCTTGTGCACTTTTTTATGTGTCTGCTGTACGGTGATACACCCAGGACTGCTGAGCTGAAAGGACTGTCCTTTTGGTAGTAATATGATACAATAACTGTTTCTTTCCAATTGTTTTTTTAACTTCTGTTTACTTTATGCAAACACAGGCCAGGTTTTGTAAGGATCTTTAATGATCATTACAGTTATTAGTGGAATGCATGATTATTTTATGACTAATCGTTGCTCCAGCACTATTTGCACGTGCAGCAGTTTGAACATGTACCATAAATAAAACCACACCCATTGTCATCACCCTGGAGGCTCATTTTAAGGCGGCCCTAGAAATATCAGAATGAAACAGTTTGGATAAACTAAGAACCAATTTCAGCTTTTGCCCCAGCCTCCAACTGAACCAGAGCTGGGGTTCAGAGAAGTTGCTTCAAAACTTTTTCCATTATTTTTCTGCATTCTTGGCTTCCAACTGCACTCAGAAATGTCAAGCTATCGTTAGAGTCTGGGTCAATCTGTTCTCTTTTTTTCTTTAGTAAAAGTATAAGCATTGCAAGATAGGAAAAGACGCAGGGCGGAGATAAAAGCTGAAAGTCTGCAATGAGGTTAATGAGAGACTTGATTTGACTGCTAACAGCTAGATTGAGAGACCCTTTAAAGTTAAAATAAGGACCTCATCCAACTCCCAGTGGAGTCATTGAGAATTTTTCCTTTGACCTCAGCAGGCTTTGGACTGACCCAAAAAAGCAGGGAGCTGAGAGCCATGACTAAAAGGGTCTTTTCCTATCAAACACAAAGAGCCAGATTCTGATCTCATTCCCAATTGTTGGTCTAAATCCATTGATTTTGGCAGAGCTGCTCCTGATTTTTATTGGTGTGAGAGAGGAGAATCAGACTAAAAATCTGAAAAACGCCAAAGGAAAATACTGATGTCTATTCTTCTGAAAATTAATAATAAATTGCCCTTCCATGCCCTTGGCAATTTTGAACTAAGACACACTTACTGTCTAAACCCTGTTTCTCCTACATAAAACGGACGCACCTGGAGGATATTGCTGTGTTTTACATCAAGATACAGAGATACTGCATAGTTTCTTTTGCTTTTCATTTGATGTCCAGGGGCTAGAGAGTGAATTCCCACTGCAGTAAAAGCTTCATGATTCCAGAGCTGTCATGTGCACAGGACCACTGCCTATGACCGTTAGGAAAGCAGGGATTTTATGGGGAAAGGCACTGCATTCCCATGTGCTTGGCCCAAATATCCTTCCTTAATTTCTCGTTGCTCTGCATACTTGGGAGTGTGAGTGGGGAGGCGGCTGTCAATTTTATGAATCTGCCCAGGTGCCAGTTAGCTTTAAAAGTTGAACTCTAACAAACTGTGTTTGCCAATTAGATAAATATTATAGCCAGTATGTGAGGGGAATTTTATGAAGTTGATCTCTTTCACTGAGTCCAGGGAATACCAGCTCACTAGTTTTAATACTTTTCTTTTCATATTTACTTTTACCTCGGGTGGCGCTTTTCAAATCAGGACACTTTTAGTTACCCTTAACTAATCAACAGGTTTAGTCATTCACCAAGAACCACACAGGTATATGATCAACAGCATTCTAGATTATATTTGGATATCAAATGCTCTAAGCATGTACTAAATGCAATACACTGTCCTGCAACCAGCTGACATAGAACAGCAGTGAGATTAAACTTACACCAGAAAAGAATACAAATCACCAAGATTTCTTACGTTCACTTATAATCACCAGTTATCAGTTCTTTAATATCTCTAACACATTTATAACTCTTTATGTGACTCCCCAAGGAGTAAAGATGCACTTGACTCAAGGTGCTTTTCTGAATGGGGCCCCTGCTCTTTCCACAGTTTGGTTTGAAAGGGACTAGACTAGTTTAAAACATCAAAAGCAATTGCTTAAAGCTACTGTTTGAGGTTCTGTACGCTAATGCACTTGGTCTTACAAAGGTGAGACATGCACAGGGCACTGCTTAGTTAAAATAAAAAATGTCTTTACCTGAGGTCTCACTAGAAAGAGTACAGCTTCAACCAGAGACCTTTCAAGTTACTTCAATTAAAGAACACAAAGAGAAATACAATCTCTGAATTCTCATCACATCTTTTTACCCCTGGTAACCCTGTGATAGGGGAAAGTCTTTTAGTGTGGTTGGTCCAAATGGCCTGGAGCACTTCTGGATTCTGTACCTTCTTTTGTGGGTTCCTCAAACTCATCATCTTAGTTCTGTAAGGCTGGAGGGGACGTGGAGGGGAGGGAGGCTGTCTGTGAGGGTTCAGCAGAACGTTCAGTGAAGTCCCACATGGTGACCTCAGTTTACCTTTGTCAGTTTCGCTGTTACTTCCACTGATATCCAGTAGATGGACTCAATTTCTTTTAACTCTCTCTTATCAGAGGTTTTTTTAATGGTTTCTTCATTTCAGGGATTGCATTCACTTTTAACCCTGACTGTTAGAATTCGCCATCCACCCTTAAGCAACTTTTTAATATTTCCAAGTTATATCTTGGTTAGATGCTTAAAAGGATATGGAAAGGTATACTTTCACCTTGTGTTGTGTAATTCATATTGTTTCTAGAATGGGACAATCATTTAGAAAGAGAGCCAGAAAATCTCTTATAGTTACTCTACATTTAGTCAACCTAGTCTGTAGTACATTCTTTGATTATATATAAGTACTTCATGTCCTTAGAGCTCATAATGGAGCCAGAGACATTATTTTGAAGGAACAAAAAAGATTATCAAGGCATATGGAGAGATGGTGCCTTTGATTTATAAGGCAGACACATATTCAGCTTCAAATTTGGGGTGATATCTGGTTGGTTTGGATTTCTTGGGGTATCAGAAAGTTAACCTCTGGAGTGTTTAGTTTTTCTGGATCTCCAGGAAAGCCTTTTTTTTGGGCATTTCTTCAGTTTGTCCCAGGGGTTCCACGTAGCCAGAGAGAGGAGGAGGAAAATCTATCCACATGCAAATCATCAGAGCTTCTTATCTTTAACAATTGCTTGAAGACTCCGCTTCAGCATCAGAGCATTCATTCCTAGGGAATGTGAATTTCAGCCTCAGTTTATCTGAGATTTTTTAGTCAAGGCATCTCAGCCTTTGAGATTTGTGTGTTGATCTTCCCTTGTCATCAGTTTCTTTAGGAGCAAATAACATGTGAAATAGAAGAGGTAAAGACTAAACTTCTGGTTGTCATGGAGAGGGAAACAAAGTGTTGGTCCCTCTCTGCCCTTCAGTCAGAAAGCAGTGGTAACTTAGTGTCAAAATATATTCACAGCATATCTGACATCTATGTATGTCACATATTCTTGTTACTGTTTTGCTCACCTATTTTTGCACATGCAACTGATTGCATGGACAAGCAGAAGTGCTCCCTGCTTCTGCACACAACCTTCACAGTTTTGTGCACACAAATCAAACAAGGTGAGTGCCCAATTACCCAATATGCAGGCAGAAATTGGGAATGCACCCATCCCTTAGTGCAATCAGTTGTGCATAAAAACAAAGCTAAATAAAAGTCAGAAGCTGCTATGAGGCCAGCTGGAAATTGTGGCCCTTAATATCTATGGCGTGGAATATCTAGTGCTGCCCATTATGGAGTCTGGTTCACTTTTTTAGCTGCTGGCTACAGATGTACCTGGTCTTTCAGGTAGATAGTGATAGGTCAACTATAAAAGATGCATAGGTTTATTTTGGAGAAGCATCCAAAATGCTTGATGCAACTCTGAACAACTTGTGCCTGAAGGTCAGTCTCACGGCCTCATAAAACCAGATGTGCACACAAGACGCTGAGCAGGTTTGAGCTGCAAACCCCACAGATGGACTTAGCTCCCTTTGCAGCCCATCCTAACCCCAGTATTGCAAACTTTGAGATCAAAAATGGTGAGTTGAATCCCCCCAAATTGTGAGATTGCTTAAAAATCAGGACATTTTTTGGAAAAGGTTGTTTTTTAGGTCAGTCTCTTGATTTTTGAACTGCCCCAGCCCATCCCCAGGGTGTGCGCATGTGACAATTAGTGTTGCTCGCTCTCCCACAAGTACTGGATAAAGTGATTTTGGCCCCTGCTATAGGAGCTCCAACCCCCACATCTGCCCATTTCCTGCCCATCGCCTTCCCAGCAATTAGTCCTGTCCCCCAGTCCCTCCTCCGTTCTCTCCCCACCCTCTTACCCCATCGACCCTCCCAGCCCTCCATTCACCCTCCCAGCACTCACCCCATCTGCGCAGAAGCCCCCCACAAAACAGGCCCCCCCCCCCTCTTCACCCCCCCCCCTCTCTTCAGCCCCCCGGAAACCCCCAGCCTCACCTCTGATCCTTAGGTTCTTCACCCTCTTTGGGCCTAGCGGGCTGCAGTGCGGTCCTCTCTCCCACTTCCCAGGCTGGCAGGGGTGCAGCTGCCCAGGGCTGACACATGGAGCCCTGACCCCATCTGGGGTGACTGACAGGATTTCTAAGGAAAATTAAGCCTCACTTTTAGAGCTCTCGAATGTCAGGATTATTTTGTCAGTTGATTCAATTGCTTATTTGAGGGTTGGCCCCATCCTGCTTCTTAATATCCCAGCTGAAGTTTCTCTTCCTGCTTGGGTGTAGCCACACTGTCTCTTGTTAGCTTGACAGCTTTGTTTAGCTGATCTATCACTGAATTCTAATGGTCTTTCAAAGTACTTTGGAATTAACTGCCCAGTGGAGAAACCACAGTCTGTGTCCAGGATGGGGTAACTCCTCTTTTACTGGAAATGCATTTGTGCCGCCGCTGGAAAAAAACAAATCCTCACAATTTGAGAGTCCTGTCACGAGATCATGAGCGAGGCTTAATTTTACCCAGAAACCGTGCTGCTCGCCATCAATTCTCACCTGTTGGCATGCCTGTAGCCCAGTCAGCCAGACAGGGGGTAGTTGTAAGAGCGATCCAAGATGTCCTGACGTCCCTTCTCCATGCCAAGCCATGCAGGCTTCCTTCGTAGCTCTCTGCAGCCCAGAGCCTGATCTGAAATCAGTTGACTTAAATGGATCAGGGCCTTAGAAGATCAGACAGAGCAGAAAACCCAGGTCTCTAGCATGGCAGTACAGAGCATAAAGCGCTAAGCTGCCACCAGGTTAACCAAGGGAGTTAGAGACCAGAACCTGTGCATCAAACTCAGATCTCTGGCAGGGCAGGGCACAGGGCATCCATCCTTTTTGGTATGTTACTTCACAAGTCTGAAGTGACAGATTGTTCTCACACCTGACAGGCTCTCTTCCTGCAAGAAAGGAGAGCCATGAGAGCAGTCAGGCTTTTATGCACTTAATCTGAGAGCTTCTCTCACTATGGGTTAGGGCTTTGCAATAATAATTAGATCTTAAAATGTGTCATTTTTGCATGAGGCAAATCATGAGCATAGGCCAGGAGCGCGTTTCCATGGGAGTGTGTGCGTGCATCCTGCTAGCACAAGGAAGGAACTAGATAATGCCGCTTTGACCCCGTACAGCCCTTTGCCAGTTTTCAGATTGGTGTAGCGGGGGCCCTGCTATCCCCTAACATCCACAATCTTCACAGCTTCTAACTTCCCCTGCAGAGCTGAAGCTGTGTCGCTGTGGTAAAGCCAGCAGGGAATGAATTCAGAGACCAGGGGTACTTGGCAGCGGCTTTTTCTTCCCTTCAGAAGGGCTGGTGACTGTAAAGGGCTGGTGACTATAAATAAGCATTTGCATTTACTTGAAAGAACAAAACTGCTCTTATTTTATCCATCTCATGTCTGCATCCACTTCGGCTGCCTTCTCTTCTCTAGTCTCAAGGAAAGCTGAAGGGAGCTAGGCTCATTTCTCCATGGGGAAGAGGAGATGTTGAGGTGACCTCAAAAATTTTCCAAAATTAGGGGAAGGATTGATTCAGTCAAATGATGTGAATTTATTGCTTCCATAGCTACGGTAAAACTCTGCAGTCTGTCTTTCTCCATGCAGTGGTGTGTCCACCACAATGGCATCCAGGTTCCAATATTGCTAGCAACATAACTAGCCACTGCATCTGATCACTTGAGGCCAGGACCGACTATCACAGGATGTAAGAGGCAGTTCATAATTTCCATAAACTGGATCTTCTCTGCCGCTTCATCCCCTTCACTCCTCCCCTTCCCTCAATTTCCTCCCCCTTCCCCGGACCAGAGGAAAAAGTGGTGAAAAAGGCCACACCCCATTTGGAAAGCCCTGCCATCAGGGTTTAATCGAGACCTGCATAACAATTATCTTGCTGCATCACACTCTGCTGAGCATGATCCTATCACCCAGGATCATGAGTGATGGGATCATGCAATCCTGAATTTCCATCCTGATGTACCAGCTTGACCCTCAGTGAGAATTAGGTCAGAGCGAGTGCAAAAGAGGCAAAACCATCCGGGCCAGGAACACCCAGAAGTGATGTGACATGGGAGAGCAGAAATAATTGCTTTGTCACCATTTTAAATCAAACCCACACCTGACTCGGTTGCTGTAGCACACAGGCTGGGGAAGCATGAGAGGGGAGCTGAGGGGCCACTGCTTTTTTGTCTATGCAGTAAGTGGTTTGGGTTTTTTTGGCCACACTGAAAAAGAAAATAGAAGGAGCTCCCCGAGATTGGGGCTGCTGGATTTCAGTTGGGGTTGAAAGGCAGCCTCCCCGCCTCAGGCTGTGACCCTGGCAGACTTTTCGATAGACACAGGGCTAGTGTAGCTCCGTGGTCGGACAGAGGACGTGCAGAAGAACTTAAGGGTCGATGGGAAAAGGTGTTGTAATTTCATTCACCCCAGTTACCTTGTCTGGTCTTGGAGGCACTGCTTACACTTTAGAGGGTGTGTAGAACCACGGCCGTGACCATGGGGGGTCACTGGGGTTCCTGGACACTTTTATGGTAGAGAGGAAGGAAGTGGCTTGACTAGATTGCAATGTAGGTAATTGCAGTCTGCCTCGTAAGAATCCCCCTCATCTGTTTCAACTGGATGTGTGAGTCCTGTCTCCATTTCCTGTCTCAGGCTCTTGAGCAGCATTGCTGAACCTCTGTTAAACAGCTGCCACTTCCCACCCCAAAAGTGGCTGCATTTCCCTGATTTTTCAGGTGCCCTAATTGCAGAATCCTTCTGGATAGAAGGCTGTGAAGAACCTACATTATGAATTAGTTGGGTGGGTGACACTGTTGCATCTTCCTCAGAATTCATCCATAGTCCTCCATAACAAGTACAGCTCTGTTTACAGGGAAGCCACCAATCTACATTGATCCGTCCAGAAAAGGCCATGAAGCTGCACAGCTGACCTGCCTGGGGTGGTAAGAAGGATTAGGGTCTGCTTTTCGGATAGAGGCCAATCTAGTATTTATTATAATGCATTGAGGTGGCTGCTTGGGCCCGACAGAGAGCTGAGGATTTCCCCCAAAACAGAGAGGAAAGTAATTTACAGTGACTTCACACTGCTGCTGAATAGGAAAATCCAGCGCTCTGTTATTGTGAATTTGGGAGATGGGGGAGTGTTGGGGGGCATTCGGGGAGGAGGGGGAAAAGCTTCACAGGGTGCTTGAACAAGCTTGTGACCATGCTGTTTGGGAAGCACACGTGGCAAGGATGGAATTAACATTCCAGCTTCCGTGCTACTTTGGAGCAGGCTTCAGTGAGATCCCAAAGGATTGCTATCTTATGAGGAACAGCGGTGCTTGCTGCTTTCATTTGGCTCCATTTAGTCCAGAGCTGCTGTCCGTCTGCCAGGTCCTCCGAGCTCTCGTCGCAGAACAAGAACCAGTAACACCAGCTAGCCCTAGCTTTGTAATTGTTTTGTTCCCAGTCTGCTGAAAGGCTCCTGGGGGCGCCGGCATTGATTGCTATGCTACTTTGGCTCAGAGGCAGAGGGGCCCTAAAAAAAAGATGCTCTCACGGAGAGGAGGAGAGAGAATCCATGTCTGGACTCTCCAGCTGAGGAGAAAGCAGTTACCCAGCCTCAGGCTTCCTGTGACCTGGGCAGTTCAGCTGAAAATGTGTATGATTTACAAGCAAGAGCAATATGAGGGCATCTCGCTCCTCTAGCCGTGGTGTATTCACCATTGAATTTCCCAGCTCATAAGCTAAGCATTAATCAGGGTTCTTGGGGGTCCAGACTCGAGTGGGAGACCTGCAACAAAACCGAGTGCTGATGAGGATTCACCAATCAGGGCACACCTCCTCTGAGTCGGCACTGAACCGGTGCCTCAGCACGACGCTAAGGGGTGCTCAGTGGCTGGCGAGGCGCTTTGAGATCCTTAGATGGAACGTGCTGTACAAGAGGAAAATATGATTGTTTTCCTTCTGGTGAGATGTGAACTTGAAGGTCCTGACCACTCATGGTCTTAGAACAGAAGAACAGCCGTACTGGGTCAGAGCAATGGTGCATCTAGCCCAGTATCCGGTCTTCTGACGGTGGCCAGT